>DWEE01001986.1:0-12222 GCA_018245755.1 Parelbella macleannani
GATATGAAACCATAACGTTCGTTTCGCATTCCCTTAGATTTTTTCAGGGCCATTAACCCACTGCGGATATATGTTCGTACGCGTTTTCAACGCTGTTATAATTAACAAGGGCGCTTTCGCGGAATACGCGTTTAAAAAATTCCCATAACCGAATTCATTTACCGTCAGCGGTAAAAACATTTCATGTGTGTCAAACTTAAAACATGTATCGCTCGCTAACCAGCTTTATACTGCGTAGAGAACGGAACAACAACTAACCACACAGCAACATTAACTGGTTTATTAAACTTCAGCGGTTTTCGCAACGCTGGCCACACCGTAAACTAACTCCCGGCTCACAATATAACAACTTGCCCCCCTCGTAATTACGAGCTTTCCTACAATGCAATCAATCGTCAAGTTTTATTTGAGTTATCTTAGAAATAAAAAACAAACAAACAAACAAGCGGGGGTTTGGATTTCGCGGAACGCAAAGTTTGAAGGTGAGCGGACGACCGTCCCTCTAATAGACAAGAAAAATACGTTAATGTACCCTCAGATCCCGAAGACAAATAAAGCGATGCGGACACGGACGAAATAAAAACGGGAAGGCACCGAGATAAATAACAATGATCTTGCGGAATGAGCCGGCGAGCGCGCGGAGCCTCTCTATGTCACGATTAGTTTCGTGTTCCTAGAACCGGCGTACAGCGTTTGAAGGCTTCTGCATATCTAATCCGCAAAATGGACTAAGCGGTATTAAAAAAGATAGTGTTTTAATAGTTTGGCCGACATATGTTAATTTTTTGGTCTTAAATTAGGTACAGTGAGACGAATTCTTTTTTTACTTGCTTTTGTATTGATATCTTGCTATTGGTATAATTATCGTGTAATCGTAATTTTATTTTAATATGGACATTCAAGTATGACCCGCGAAATTCATCACATTACCAATAATTATTTATTTTTATCTTTAACAAGTACCTACTAACTTTTTAAGTTATTTGTAAAATGAACGTTGGAAACTAAGTTTTTTAAACAGTTTATTTAGATTTACAAAGCATCGATATTTACAAAGAATTGATTTATTTTATTTGTTGTCATAAGTAATTAGCTTACTATTACGTATTATTCATATTCACTTTATTTCGGAGTTTTTAGTTAGATACAAAAAAAAACAATTAAAATCCTATTAAAAATAGTACCTACATACACATTTAAAAATGCCTTCGTATAAGTTACTAATTATTCGGTAAATGAAGGTAATAAAAGGATGTTAGAATATCAATTTTCTTAACAGCTAATCAGTTCGACCGAAACTTTAATAAATTTGATTACCACGATCGCGCAATTATGAGCTATGTAATTATATTATTGCGTACTAATTTATCATGCAACTTTTAAAATATATTTACTGCATTCTTTCATCACGATCTAACATTCTGACCTACATACAACTGACTAGTGTTTCTTGCAATAAATTAAAACGAGAAATCCAATGCAATTAAATACGAAACCACTGAAGGGTGTAAATCGTTTGCTTTGTCATGTTATTTCATTGACAAATCCGGAGAAACTCCTTTTCATTGTCAAACAAAAGAACTTGAAGTTAAACACTCTTCAGTCGGAGGGCATTGTTAACAATTCCTAGCCTCAACCAAAACTTGAACATTCCCTAACCCTTTTCTTCATTTAGGCGACAGATCCCTTCAATTCTTTTTGGTAGAATCAAGCTGCCGACTTGTCGAAATCTTCCTTCTTCCAAACAATGTCATTTTAATTAAAGCTTTTTAAAACGATAAAAGTGGCTGGAAATTGTTTGACGAATTCAAAACAGAATTAACATTTTACAAAACATTTATTATACCTAACAAAGAATTCTATTAATATAGGACTTTAACTTTAAATTTCAATAAACGTAACATCATGCCTGTATTCCTCGAAGGGGTAGGCAGAGGAGTGTAGTAAGTACACTCCCACATTTCACCGGTTACGTTTAAGTCCCATGGAAATACATAGGTGGTGAGCCTATTGTCATACACCGGCACGATTCCAGATTCCGAGTCACTACTAGAAATTCTAAATTAGAAAAATCCAATAGCACCCGACCCGGGATTTCAACTCAGGAACTCTCGATCGGCAGTCGCGCTTGCAACCACTCGACCAACGAGGCAGTCTCAATCATTGTCATTAAACGAATTTTCGACAGTAGATATTACGACGTATGGTCAGCAGGTATAAATTATTATCGTGTATGGTTTAATTACGAAAAAAGTCTAGGCCAAAAGAAAAAAACCGTGTTTCCTCACATTTCCTTTAAAAAAACATAAAAGTTATCCAAGTGATTTTAAAAAGGAATGAGACAATTAGCGATGTAAAATATCATATATTTTAATAACATAATGGAAAAAATGTGAACGCTCTATACAGTTTGTTATAAACACTTATAAATTCCCTAAAATCCTAAAACAGCGAGAAGGGAAAAAATTAAGCAACAAAAACCCTTTTCTGAAACGGCAGTGCTAGAATTGTGTTACTGGAACGCTAGCTTTATTTTGTAATATAACGTTACGCCTGTATTTCCCAAAGGCTTAGGCATAGGAGTGTGGTGCTTACATTTCTCACCTGTAATGGTATACACACATTCCATTGAATAGAGGGTGAGCTTATTGCCTTTTAATTTTTATCTAATTTAAATGACGCCTATCTATTTGTCTAAGCAATGGAAGTGCATAGGAAAAGATGACGTCGTATAATATCTCCATAATACGATAAATTCTGCCCACGCAATGTTATAATAAAAGATTCATTTTTTATATCGTCATTTTAGTAATACGAAAGCTCTACTTGTATCGCTATCTCCGCGCCCACTCCGCTTTAAGACGCTACCTTTGCACTTTAATAAATATAACGTTTAAAGAGAACTTGCCCACGTTCGTTCTAGAATCTTCCCTTAAAACTATTGTGACATAAACCTCTTTTAAAATATAAGAATAAATAATATTTAATGAAACAATTCTTCTGTATTGTTGCTTAATATTTCCTTTATGAAAATTATTACTTTATGTCATTACGCTATGTCCCTTAGATGTCCCATGGGCAGAGTACACCGAATGTCAAATTATTCTGTACTCATAGAGGAAGTTACATTCATTGAAAAAAAAACATTTACATCCAAAAGGCAACAACATTGTTATACCTAACGCTAACATTGCAACGACAGTGAAGTTACAAAAATATAAGCTATCATTTAATTGATTACCTACGTACCATAAGAATAAATAACATTTTAAAACAATCTAAAAGTGTTCTTTTTTGAATAACAAATTTAATTATTTCCGCTTCGTAATCGATATCTCGGGACCTCTTATCACCGTACCCTCTTCATCGCTGGTAAATTATCCATATAATCTTAAGATCTTAACGCATTATGGCAGGCCTGTACAGACTATAAATAACACCATATGTTGGATATGATGGTTTTTATTCGTGGTTTCCTGTTACCCGGAAAAATTAGATTTTAATTTTTTTTTATTGTTGATATACCCAAGTCTTGGAGGAATTAATTTGAAAAATTAAATTACACTCGAAGTGCGTGTATAAAATTAGTGTTGAATATTGAACAGGCACGTCAGGTCTAAAAGGACAGAAATGTATGAGGAATTGCCTTGATGATATAATAATAACTAGTAATATTACACAAAACATTACATTATAATGTTCTTGCATGTATTAGACGGATACATACGTAATTTCAACAACAATACGAGACAAACCGGTACAATAAATATTTCAACTTATTGTGTAATATACTGATATATAAATTGCGATTCGCCAGTTGAGGCTATGAAAGTCGACCTACTTGGCATCTGTTCGCGAATTAGGTGGTTCGTTGAGAAAACAACTAACACTCTGTATTTTTATTTGAGACAATGCGGCATAAGCTTCCCGCCGCTAGAAAAACAAAATGTTTTATATATTGCCTTGAGGAATTTATTACGATTTATGAAGACGTAGTGACGCTGATTATACACGGCATTCCACCTAGCTACGTGTATTTTTATTTATAGTGTTATGATATTCCGAATTCTCTTTTTTATCGTAAGCATTTAAGAAATTATTATGTGATAGCGTTCGAGGAAATTTCAAATTCTTTTCGACACATGCATAAAACATTATTCAATCTTCACCAGTTATTGTGGATAAAGATTTATTAGGAAATGACAGATGTCGCTACGTGTATGTTAATTTTATTAGCATTTGAAACAATATTAACAAAGTTCGAAATTAGACTAACAATAAGTTCCTTGTATATACTCCACAATCATTTAGGATAGCACGAGGTCTCCCTCAACAAAAAAAGAAATATTAGATATTGCCATTTACAATTTTAACGAATTTTACTTAGAATTAGAAGTATTGATGAAGTGTTGTAAGAATAATTACACCCTAACTGAAAACAGATTTACATAGCCAGGTCATGATAGCCCATAGACATGTTTACATACTTGTATTTTTTGCTATTTCCACGGCGTTTAATCGTTATTTTATGATTTACTATGCTATTACAGAACAATCGTAAGAAAGTGGTCATTACTGTTTAGAAAATAGATTGACTTACAATTACTATGTTTTCAGCATGGCTCCAAATACCAATAGATATAATATAATATACATACAGGATATTTATGACATTCCGTTCTCACATAAGTGAAGTCTGTAATATATGTATAAACAACATGCTTCTAAAGTTATTTATAACATAATAAATATTATACAGACATTCACGTCAAACGCGACTTTCAGTGAGTTACGTATACGTCTGTACTACATTTGTCAGAATCATTTCAGCTGTCAACTGAATTCAGCGTTAATATAATGTTGACTAAATTCACCAATTAATTTCGTAGCAGATTAACCTTGGCAACACTTCGTGGAGCTAAACCTCGAACGATTTGCCGGAATTACGTTCACCTCGTCCCTAACGATCCTAGGATTTGGACACGAAATATTACGGCAGGGTTACTGTGTGCTCGCTTCACAACCTTGCTAGATATGTCTTTCGAAATTACCATTATTTCTTATAAAACGAATTGTTATAACTTTTATTCTTCAATGTTATAAACCAGTAACAATCGCCTTAAAAATGCGTAGCTACAACTTCAATTACAATTACAATCCATGATATCATTAAGAAAATTTAGCTCTTGAAGACCTGTAAGACCTACATTTATGTTTAAAAACATTTTTGTATTGTGACCAATTCAGTTGACTTCATGTTTTTAGTTAATAAGTAGATTTTCATCGGCGTTTATAGTTCTTTGGTCGTTCTCTTCGTTATTGTGCGACCAACATACAAATATTTTCAAAATAAAATCCCACGCTCACTAAATGCTACAGCTGGATTTTTGGAGCGATAGTTACGTTAAATGATGCGATAGAGTTGCCTTATGAATGTATATATATTTCGCGTTACGACCTTCATGTGGAGCTTTGCAACTATTCCATGAATTCGATACCTATATTTTTATATAAATATACGTAGTTATGTCATAGAGACGGTATAAATTTAAATTCTTAGCTACAGCAGTTTTTAGAAATGAAAAAACTCTTTCAGCTGACTAATTTTAAATATACAATGTGCTATTTTAAATTTATGTTAAAAATAAATTAATAAATAAGAGATTATTAAATAACATATGTATGCCGGAGAACCAACACCCGATGGAGTGGACGTATTCTGGAGTGGTCATCGCGGTTCGGATCACGTAGTGTAGGACGACCTCCGGCCCAGTGAAATGACGATCTACAAAAGGCTACAGGCAAATGATGGATGTGACAAGCCTAGGACAGGACGCGATGGCGCTCATTGAGGGAGGCCTATGTCCAGCAGTGGGCTGAGATAGGCTGATGACGATGACGCGTACCTGACCATTCATTAAATTCTGATCCGAGAATTGAAACGTGGTCGTATTCATTTGGAATTTTAAATAACACCATCTTAGTAACATTAAACTTATCACAAATTAAATTACCTCAATCAATCGCGAAAGTATAAAACACGCAACTAAATAAATATATAATCCTTTTTTATTTTATACCGCGAGGCTTTGTACCCGTACACAATAAGAGTCGATCCTACAAAGGCATCTATCCGTTACCAACCCAACATGGCCCCCGTGAAGTTGGTACCACGTCTTGAACACACTGAAAAACTAACCGACCCCATATATTATGACAGCTCTTTTGAAATTGGCCTCGTTGTAATAGCAAAAGCGTGTCCCATAAAGAATATTCTATATTCCGTACATCTGGCTTGTTTCATTACGCGACGCTACATCTTAGCGTCTATATATACGCTCCGATAGAATTTGTTATATGATATATTTTCAGTACACTGACAAACTGGAGTACAAAAATATCATTGAAAATAAAGTTTTACTACGCAAAAGCGCAATGTAAAACCGCCATCGTTCTACATGTTGCGTAATTAATTAGTTCTTGTAAACTTGTTAAAATAGTCATATCGGATTACGTAATAAACAGGTATCACCCTCGTCCCCATCGTTAAAATAATTACTGTTATATAGCGAGTCCTATTTTGGGTTTTGTTTTCACACAATTAATTGTAATTGAATCTATAATTATCCCTTCAAGAATTCGAAGCAATCCCGTCGCTAACCGACTCGCGACCCATCTCATCAGCCACAACACCCTATTCTATTTTGAAAACAATACTTCCATCTACGTCTTGTTGCAACTTGCAATCAGTGTTTTGGTCAGATAATAATAGACCGGTCCCATTTAGTTCAACCCGAACAATCTAACTCTTGTCACTCTCATCTTCCGAACTATTTGTCAAAGGGAAAACAAACAAGTTGTCAAATGGAAACAATCGAGGTCTTTTGTCTTTTGACGATCCCCCGAGAACTTGGGGTAGTTTCGTCCCGATATGATGTATGTACGTGTTAGAATAATGATAATTTGAGGGTATTTTTCATGCTACAATTTATGTTCTTGCTTCTAAAGTGAAATTAAATACTTAGTGTGCTAAGTTAATATCTAAGCATTTTATAAATGAAGCCATTAATTTAATTTCGTTAAATATAGAATTTTACCTGTACTATTAAAATAATTTTTACGCAATAGATCTACATATTCGATTACAAAGATAATTGGATTCTCATAAATTTTACGACTATAATCCTATACAATATTTAGTAATATCATAGTACATCAATGGGACAATGTTTTAGTAAATACAAAGATGATATCAAAGCACAATATCAAAACAACGTAAATGGGCACACGAGTCAGTTGTTAATATGAATAACATTTAGATTTGTGACTGCTTTGAAAACTTTAAAGTCATCCATTTCAGTTTGAATGTGGCAGGAGTTGATTTTATATTCTGCTACTCTTGAACTATGCAATGGTCGGGACGGAATCAGTTGGGAACAAATTCAATGGTGCGAATACGTCTGTCGGATCGGTTCATAGTCGTAAACTTCGGCCCGACTTCCCGCGTCCGTTGTTCCAGGCGTTCATTTTTAAACAAGTGATTTAGACACTAAAGTTTTGCCATTTCGCTTCTGACTTAGCGAGCACTTTCCAGTCACTATCGCGGGGGCTTAAGTACGTTTCTGTAAATACGCTGTCTCAACACAACTAGCAATCGTAAAGAAAAAGTTTCGACTACGGGAAAAGCTCCAACCGAATCGATATTACAGTGCACTGCGCAATGCAATAGGGTTGGTTTTTTTCGCGACACCGAAAACGCGGCGTGCCGGCGAAAAAGTTTAGAGTTACTTTGCATTTCGCTAGTGACTAATGTTTTAACGCGTCACAGGCGTACGCACATAAATTGAGGTTGAATTACATCCCCCCTGCCTCCCCCCACAAACCAAACCCACCAATGCTGCAAACTCACCTTCCACTCGTTGTAAATCGCGCACTGTTTCCGAGTAGTGGTGACTAAATTATTAATTTTGCGAATTATTTCCCTACAGCGCCCCTTTTATTACTTCAGTGAGAACTCTATTAGGATCTATTGAACTTCGATCACATGGCAATTTGCATTATTTATGCGTAGAATCGATACCAAATGCAAAAGCAGCGCACATCTCTCTGGAATAGATGTAGCAATTTGATATAGAGCGTGTAATATTTATGAGAAGAATATATGAAATACACTTAACTCGGAAAGATAACTCTTAAAGTTTCGTACAGCTCGAGTTTCTGAACGACGATGAAAGAAATTAATCTTTTGAGTCTTGTAGTCTCGTTCCTGACTCATTTCTTCATTATTACGTTTCTCTGTTTCCGGTCGGCGGATTTTGATTTATGGCTTTAATTTGGCAAGGTTGCCGACGACAGGCCGAGACATGGAGTGTTTTCGAGGAGCCATCGTGCAATTGTTTAATTAATCTTAAGCCACGGAAGCGTCGGGCGCCACACTCGCCGCGGGTGCACTACACTTGCCCCAACTTTAAACTCGTTAAAAGTTCCTTTGAAACATTTGGCGCCAGATCAGCCGCACTCAGACTCGCTCTTGAGATTGTTAACTGCCCTAGTATTATAATTAAACAGCATTTCATGTTCCATTTCTCGCGTATTTCTAACGCCATATTGTTTTAAGAATTATGCTGCGATGATTTCGGACATAGAAACAGACAAAACAGATAAACAATTCAAATTTGGATGGATGTAGGTGCCGAGGGAGAAGTCGTCATTCAGTTACGTCAACTCTGTAAGGATTGAGATTTTTAACACTCGGTACTTTCTGCGTACCTCGTAAGGGACCGGGCTTGATAGCATGATAATAAAAAACAAAATTATGTTAATATAAAAGAATTTAAAGAGATTTATTTTAATTACACCTATATTACCTCAATCAAGATTGCAGTCACCTTAATAACTCGAGTAATAAACTAACATTAACAGTTTATATAACGACAAATTTTATTATGAGAGAATTCCATTTCACTGTGCTCAAGTACAAAAAGTGCAAGGCAGTATTTAGAGCGACTTGACGACGAATGCAAATGACGGCTACACGTTTGCGCAGACGATAAAGTGTGTGTACAGATGGCACTCGGCTGCACTGTCACCGTGGACACTGAAAGCTTGTACATAACAAGCTTTCACTGAGTGAACAAGGCTCATTCCTCGCACACAAGATGGCCGACAATGGCCCTTAGCGGATAATTACTCAAATAGATTGCCCATTGGGGTATTGTCTCCGTGCGCCTTCGCCGTAATATAGGAATGTTTCTGACTGGCATACTAACTATATGAGCATATTTTCTCCTTTACTACGGACGTATTGTTCAGATATTTCACTCTGGCCATTATTACATATAATTCAATGCTCGATATATTTTATCTGGTTAAGTAAGACGATAAGTTCGAAAGCACCCCCGTTTCTTACAGTTTTGGTTAGGTTAAATTCACGTAGATACAGTTTTAATATGCGAAGTTGAATTTTTAGAGAGAAAGTAACTAAATGTAGTATAGTATTTACGTCTATGCCTTGGCTCAGCACTACAAATAAACCTAAACACTGATATCCTACGTAATCCTTGTAAACGATATTTCCCTCTTGAGTTACATTTTAAATTTAGTAGGTATATTACATTCAATAAATTGAGCAATGTTGCAACAACAAAAATAAATGTACAATAAAATCGAACAATAAATCTTGTTTCTGCTTCATGCTGTAATTATATGCGAACTTTTTCACGGTTGCATTAAAACGTTATTTAAGTCGGGCCGAGTCGTAACTCGCGGCAGCTCGTCGGCAGAATTTTTCTCGGTCCGCATCACGGCTATTTAATGAGACATTTTGATCAACACGTCCTCGCCCGGTAATATAATTACAGTTAACAGCAGTACGGCGACGTTATCGCGCATATAAATTAGAGCGATTTACATTTAGCGTCGCGACACCGAGCCGGCCATTACCGTGAGTGATGCGGGAATAGGTGCGGGCGAGATCATCGCGGCGGCCGATTGTTATTCCAGCTTTATTTCCAAGATACCCGCCGACGCCAACCGGCCTATTTGGGACTATTTCGCTGTCAGCCAATTTTGAGATATTTTGCGTAGATCCGCAGACTATTGTATTAAAATAATGTGGGTACTTCTCAGCTTCAATTTCTATGCTTATACGTTAGGAGATATCGCGACGTTATATAAAGACGAATCGTTCGGACTGGAACTACTACCGATTTTATAATTTATGCCTAGTAATCTCTGCCTACCCTGTACGGGATTTGGCGTGATGAAATAATAATAATAGTTAAATAAACGTAATTGTTTTTCAAATAATAATAAATGTATTTGTTCTAATTAAAAAATAATTATATTTTCAACAAGATTTCACTATTACCAAACAACATTAAACCGCCATACGAGTTAACTAAGGACATTAACAAAACCATCAAAGACGGTTACATTTACAATAGCTCCAAGGTTCCATCTAGCCCAGTCAGCTAGATGGAACCTAGAACAAACTATTCTCACAAGCAACATGAAGATGCCGTTTAAATAGCTTTAGGACATTAAGGAAAGCATTAGAGACTATTGATTACGCTGTTGCTATTGTCCCAATTTTCCAGCTCAGTTACCTTCTGCCGAGCTGGTAAAACTAAGTAGGTATATTGTCTGTGTAATTTATTCAAGAAGGATTAAGATAGTATAATTACATATAACATAAAGTATATTGTAAAAAAATCAAAGACGGTAGTGCACAGCCACCTACTCGATATCCACTATCGAGTAGTCGACTAACTATACTCCTCTGCCTATCCCTTCGAGGATTACAGGCATATTACATAGTTATGGTTGTCCCACCAGCGCGTTCAGCTCCACCGCCGCCGAGCTGGCAATTCAGTTTATGAAATAGCCGCGCAGGTACCTGATTGGGAAACTTAGTTCATTATTCACGTTCATTACGCATTGATGTGCGATGGTGCTCTAACCGTGTGCGATCTCCGGATTAAGTGTAATTCCGTCTGTGGATTTGTTTTAATACCCAATTTGACGCTGATAATTAACTGTGTCGATTAAAAGTAAAATGTTAAAGTGAAACGTAGAAAACGTAAAAGGAAGTGAAAGTAATAATAACTGTCCTGTTGTACCTACTAACGACTGTATATACATAAATATAAAATTGGTGCCATTTTGGAATAAGGAGGTCATAAAAAATTAAAGTAGAATACTACATAATACTTAGGAACATAAATAGTATAATATTTAGTAGCCAACAAACTAATGCAATGACATGAATTCTAGAAATTAGTCCCGAAAACAGATCGCAAAATGAAATGTATTATGTACGATCGAATATATTATTTGCCCATCGGATTCAAACTATTAGAGCGACAAAGAAAATTTGCAAAAGAAAAAGTTGCATCTTACAAACGTTATATACGTAGGCGAAGAAAACATTCAATGCATAATAATATTTAACCGCCTACAGCATATCGTCATTGTTTCCAACGAAGCTTACCAATACAAATTGGACACTGGAATTGAAAGCAGACCCAAAAGCTGATCGTAACACGCATTCCTGTCACCAGTAAATGGGAAAGCCAGGTTCGGGTTGCAATAGCTTTGTCGTAAACTAGATTTGTACCTTGTGAAATTGTAGCCGCCTGCCCTAAGCAATGCTGTGAACATACCACTCCACTTGTACAACTACACAACAATTACAAGACATTTTGCTCCAATTCACTCCCAAGCTGACCCAGTTTGTAAAATGTGGCTTCAGCATTAAAATGAATAGATTGACACATTAAATGCGTGATACGATGTATCTGCACGCGAAACACAATCAAAATTCAAAAACTCTATCGAAGTCGAAATACAGAATCGATTCTAGCGATCTGGATATTACATTAACTAGTTTTATTCATTACTTTACTTTTAGCTTTAATAAAATTTGAAGTGATTAAACCTATGTCATATGTATAAGAACTTTAAAATTTAAAAGCCACCGTTACAGTTATGTAACACCGAAATGTATTTACGTCAAATTTTAACAATCTATTAAAGACTAAAGAAAATAATCCGGTGTAATTGCTGAAAGCACTCCTTCTAACGGTGTTCACGTGAAATCAAATTAAAATCATTCATTAAGCGTTCACTCAAATTACTTCCGTCATAGCGTTCATAAATTGAATTCCCACATTTCGTGGCAAAACCTCTGTAAATTGGTCTTAATTTGCTCGAAACGTATAG
>DWEE01001987.1:0-12217 GCA_018245755.1 Parelbella macleannani
GTGAAGTGTAACATTTAGGAACGTTGTACAAAAAAAATTCAAAGAAAATGTGCTACAAAAATCGCAACACAGCGTTCGAGCGCCTTGTTCATACTTACGAATCATCGCGATTTGCAATTTAAAACGAGCTAAGCGACTTAATGTGCGCGCGGTATTATTCTGCTGGGCGGTCCGGTTTGGGCGCTTATTTGAATAATATTTACGTGGAGTATAGGTTTGTGGCAACGTTTTGCACTTTATCAGTTTTCGTTGTTCCTTACATGGATTTTAAAGTAAAATTTGATGCATTTTTCAATAGGATTACTGTGTACCCGCTACGGTCAAAGATAAAAATCCTAAAAATAATATATTTAAACGTATCATTATTACATCGTCACGTGAGGTTCCTTACAAGGTCCGCAGAGACTGCCAAGGCTCAATTATCTCTATACTTATCCCTGTTATAAATCTTTTAGTTTCATCGCTCGTCTCACCGAATAATAAAACATACACTTAATTAAGTGTATATTTTCACTTGTTTGTACTTTCAAATGAAAGTACATAAAAAACCGATTATTGGCGCCTTCATTTCCACTAGAAGCTGTCCAGACACGCTGGTCTCATTAAACTCCGATAGTACGACCACCGCATTAGCAACTACCATGGGATTAGAATCGCTTAACAAGTCCTTCAAATGATCTAAAAAGCCCTGCGAAAGGCTGCAGGCAGCTGCTGGATGCGGGAAGCCGAGGACAGGGCGCGATGGCGCTTGTTGGGGTAGGCCTATATCCAGCGGTGGACTGAAAAAGCTGATAAGGATGATGATGAAGAAACCTTTTAAGTGTTCAAAATAGTTAAACTTTTTCTAGATATTGAATTACGGTAGCTTGGAGCGGGCGAGTGGCGTTGAAAACCAGTGAAATAAATAAAACACATCTTAACCCTCCGACCGTTACCAAGGAAGGGGTTAGTGGCACGTTTAAATGGATTTGCTTCGTTAATACCCTTTGGGGCGCTCGGGAATGAAAGGAATTATACGAATAAGGACTTCTTGAGTATATAGGAAACCGTGAAATTGAAATTTTGGTGAATTATATTATGGTTTGTGGGAGTAATATACGAAATACGCAAGTTGGCTCGCAGTGGTAGGTTCCGAAGAAATGAAGATAGAGCTCTATTTATATGTTATATATGTATAATATGGGCACTAGGCACTCTCTGCTTACTAATTAGTTCAATATTAATATTTAGTACTTCGACGGGATCAGGTTTATAACCAGAGAGTTAATTTGAAAATCGAAACTAGCTTTTTCATTACTGTAGATTTCATTTATATTCAGCCGATACTGATAACGTTATAATCTATTTTAGTAATCGCAGGGCTGGCGTTTTAATTACACTGAAATATATTTTGTATTAAAATTAATGCCTCATTTATATTTACGGTATGAATATATTCCGTGTTGAGACCAATATAATTAGAGTTGTGTTAGTTGTAATCGTAAAGGGACATGTACACTTTCATTGTTACGCTGAAATTATTTCCAGTATTGCCGCAAAATATATAATTTCCGAAGAACAAAGTACTTGACAAATTACTTTGTGATTTACCCGTTTATAGCCTTTGCGGAAATGAGTTAGGTAGGTGACGCACTGCCCTGCTTAGTAATAATTTTTTTTTAAATATTTTAACGTGGAAGTTATTGTAAATTTTGGCTCTTGTAATGATAGATTAGATCATAAGTGCTCTAGAGTATCCACTACACTACTATGTTTCGAGGTAACGCTGAGAATTGGTTTCAAGGCTGAGGGCACAGTCCACCCATTGTCCCGGTTGAAATTGGGACGTCGGTTCACTTCTATTGCTTCACGACCCTCTTATGTAATGTATTCAATAGTAAAATTACCGGAGAAATAAGTCATTATATAACTATAGCTGTGATATAAAAGGATTTAATAATAATATTTATCATTATTAAAAAATAGAAAGTCGATAAAACTGTGAGTGTTGATGGACGCTAACTAATATAGTGGTCAAAAGTCTGTAACACCGACATGTATGTATAGAGTGAATGAGATTGAAAACGTCCGCCTGGTCTGTAACGGATCTGGCGTGAAGGCATAGTAATAATACTCATTTTGTATGTTTTGCAAATAAAATTAGCCACTGGTTTATGGGTTTTCAAATATAGAGTGTCTTTGACCATAAAATTATTCTATAATAGTCATAAAACTGCCGTTTTACCACATCTCATATTTCACACTGAGACGCATACGTTTCTCGAAGCTATAAAGATTTATTACTACTGTTAATTTCATATTCAAGTAGTCCGTGAGCTTGCATTTTTCTGGGTAATATTTTTATTTACTAGTACATTTTAATAAAAATATCTTTCCATTCCGCACTCATTGTACCACCAGCCTAACAATACTTGTTAGTATTTATCTGTGGCATAGTTATTAGCCGCCTCTGGAGCCTTTGATGTGTTTTAATGGTATAAATTTATTGTCCTCCTCATTCGGAGGCTGCTTTGACATAAAATTTATGGCGAGATTTATTTTACGGCTCTTCACGATTTTGTTTCTGACTGTGATTGCGGTTGTGACACTTTTACGTGGCTATCTGTTTTGGTAAATTATAAAACAATTTGGAGTACAATTGACTTTAATTAAACATTATTCAATGGAACAGTTGCTTCAGTAATAGCTGTAATAAGCTTTAAAATAACAAACTTTTAATTAAAAAGAAACGGTAATTAGAGAAGAGAAATATTTTATTGATAAACTAATTAACCGTTTGATAGATTTTATATAATATCTTAAGACTCCATTAGATATCATATTGAAATAGAATGAACAATTAAAAAAATATGTTAACATGAATAACATTCATCGAAGTTTCATTGAAGCACAGTATCGTGAATAATGCTACATCTATAATGTTAAAAGAGGCATAAGTACATATAAAGTTTGCTCAAACAAAGGCAGTGCAAAGAAATCAAAGGCGACATGTAGCGAGCGGCGTGGAGACGGAACTTCGGGGCTCGGGAATTGTTGACTCGTTTTGTTATGTTAAGAAGTTTGTAAATCCTTTAAAACATGGCATGTGGAGTTTGCTGTGATGGCTGAAGGATATTACCCTTGTACATGCATACATAATTAGTTGGTATTGGTTAGAAATGGACAGCTGCATACAGAGAATAGTGGCTGGCTTTGGCGGAGGCTGGTGTTTAGCACGACGGGTTTAGGCTGGTGTTTAGCACGACGTGTTTAGAAAACGGGCTGATGATAGAAACATTTTATACACATCTCTTTATGTTATCGTCTCAGTTCATGTTTCTACCTGTAGCAGAGGGACTAGTAGGGCTGACTCTCTCACGTTTTTTAGATGCCTTTGGAAAAACATTGCAAGTCTAAGAAAATGTTATGTGATTGTTAGTAGAATGATAACAGGAACCACTAACTCTTCATATCTGATTAGGTCTAAACTGAGATGAAGTCTAAGATATGTCAAAATGTCTCAGGACTTTATTATTATCAATTTTGCGTTACGGAACGTAGAACCAATTGTGCTTAAGGGAAGGGTAAATTTTCATAGTTTTCCATTTTGTCGCTACCGTAATCATTCTTTTTATATGTAGTAATTCTATTGGATACGGTTTTTTTCGTAGTATAAGAAGTTTTCTGTTGTTGGGCGTACATCACTTGATACTCGTTGTTTGTATTCAACTAACTAAAAACCAGGACACTAGAAACTCCCGGCTATCCGTACTCGGGTACATCGTACAGAAGGACATCGATAAATTTATACATCCTAGCCAATCCAGAACTACCAGAAGCCTTCAATTAATAGATATTCAATAGTTCGGTAGTCTTAACTACTTCTGCAACAAACTAACTTCGCAGTAGTTTATCATAAGTTTCACCGATTGCTGTAGCGGAGAGCGATTTCTGTCGGTGCCACTCCTAAATGAATTATTCTGGACTTTATGAAGTAATTTTAAGTACATTTTGTGTTAGTCTGCGTAAGTAACTCTAACTGTGTTATTATTCTATTGTTACGACAGTTCCCTTACGGGGTTCGCAGGGAACGCCTAGGGTTAAATGTCTCTATGCTCAGAGAATTTACTTGTTTTTTCTATATTCATCACTGTCTTCATACGTGCTCGTTGGGTTCATTGTTCACTGATACCTAAATCAGCGTATTTGAACTCGGAGTCTCTAAAGTCAGAGGCAGAATTCTAAAGTACTAGACTATCGCCGCAATATTTTTTTTTAATGTAGAAATAGGCTCGTGTTTGGCCGCAATCCCACCTGATGGAAAGCTAGATGCGGCCTAAGATGTAGCACGCTTGCCTAGAAAGTGATAATATCTCGTAATTAAATATGACTTATAATAATGGAAAAGGAGAACACTGTAAGGAAATCTTAATGCTTGAGAGTTCTTCATGATGTTTTCTGAAGGGTGGGAAGACAGCAAATCCACGTTTGGCGAGCATGGCAGACTTTGGCCTAAATTCTATTGGAGCAGATGAAAAATCCGTTTGTATATCCATAAAAGACTACAGTCACATACATGAGATCTCAATTATATATAGTAGATAAAATAAAACAGTTTATAAAGCGTTTAACAGCGGAACGATGAAGTGAATGACAAGTCGATGTACGAGATTAAGAAAGGTATAAAATAAATAATGTATTTCGTATATACATATGTATTTCATACTCAGATACGTACTCGTAATATAAACTTTGCTCGTCACATCAATATTTGTCTCATGTAGCTTTGAATCCACTACACTTGGCTCAGCAGTGACGTTCACTAAGAAGTGGACGCACAGGCCACTGATGTCGTACAACATTTCGACTTATACATCGTTCCAACGGTGAATATCTGACGCTATGTTACATGGATACAATTATTAAAACTCATCTAGTACAGAAATAAAACATACTTCACATACTTTAGTTATCGCCTGTAATGGAAGCCTTTGAGGCCTACGTGCGTCCTTTAGCCGTGGGATAAACCTTCAAATATTTTCAAAGAAATAAGAGCACGGGCATAAAACGCAGCTGGCGCCGCATCAACGCGGGCGCTGCGAACCCTCACCTTTCACAGCAACTTTTTAATTATGGAACACAATTCACAATAACGTCGGTAGTTCACGTTACTCGGGGTTATTAGGGCTGCCTTTGTTTTTTGACGGTAGTAGGTATATTGTGATTATTTTAAACCGATTATTAAGTTGTTAGTTTTTAAGTTTTGTACGGGCTCGGTTCCCATCGAGGACATACGAGTCTATTTTGTAATCAACTCGAGTATTTATTCTGTGTTCGTAAACAAAATGAGTGTGTATTAGGATTTTGCTGGATGGATGCTAATAGCTGTCTGATCACTACATGATAAGCTCTGCTTGGTTTGGAATCAGTTGGCTATGTGTAAACTATGTTAAAGTAATATGTACATATACGTATATGGCGGACGGAAAACCGTATGATGCTATTACTAATGGAATGTCATATCTCGATTTAGAGTTGAGAAGGATGAAAATATGTTCATTGAGTAGGTACATATTTCTATGTTAGATAAATATTGCATTTACGAACACAGAAGAAGATTTATATCGCAATACCAGGATCTTCTTGGACGGCGAGTTCTTAACACAAGCTTTTTGTACGTTATTATTATTATTCATGTGGACGAAGTGGATAAATGTAGATGAAGCACGCCAGGCCTGTAAAGATATTCGGTACTCAGTCGCCTCTGTGTTTCCCCTAAGGTACCTGGCGTGATGACATAATAATAATTGTTGTACGATGAGAAATAATATTTTCATTATTTCCGGCTGACGCACCAAAAGAAGTGGAGCCATGATATGATAGGTACGGCAACATGATATCTCTTTGCACCACAATTAGGTAGAAGTGAATGGTAATCAAAACAAATAAAAAACAACGAACGAGCCCCAGCAGCCGCGCACTCGAATTAATTCTGAAATGTCACGCGGCCTCGCGGCGCAATTTAAAAACACATTCGTTACTCGCATCCAGTTGATTGATATTGAAATATACTTGTAATATGTCAATATTGCCGATAACCCGACTGATTCCCAATTAGTTCTGGAGCGTTGGGGGTGATGGGGGGGGAGGACAATGACAAATGGCGCGAATATTTCACTCGAGAGTCCAAAGCAACTGAGGTGCTTGTTATACAAACGAATGCTAGAGATAAGCTATAAAAGGGGTTGTTAATTGCTTTCACGATTGTTAATATTACGACGGTATAGAGCTCAACCCCTCGTTATAGTTACGTTTTATTTATATAGATATAAAATCCACGTACGAGGGTCCTTCTTTGTGGGTCATGGCATCATTGTTCATGAATAGTTGGCGCACTGTCGTCTAGTTGGCCATATTCTCACCTAGATGGAAGCACCATCGCTTTTGACAGGGTATTGAGGTTATGATATTATGTTTACATACAGATTAATAGTTAATAAAAAAAATGTACATAAGTATTTGTATGAAGACTTTTATGAAAATTGATTACTCTTCTTCTACCCGCTTCTTCTACGTTTAACACATTCACACTTGCACGTAATAAAGATGCGCTTGACCTGATTTATTTTGTGATGTTTCTGATTTTATTGCAGGACGTATGTCCAGGCCTCTTCCGCTTCCAACATTCGTCACACTGGTCTCTAACATTATACTATCAATCGTTATGAACAACCCATATTCTCTACCTACCCCACAGTGAAACATCATAACAAAAGGTAAGTACTTTATCAAATACTCATAATATGAATTTCATAATGTGTATATGAATACCCAATTATCTAGTAAGTTAAAAGACACTTGTCTCTGCGCCCTGATGATTTTTGCCAAAAGTAAGAGCAGAATATAATTGTTGAGTTATGTCGTGATTATATTTGCATTACATTTGTGTAAATCTGTAAGACATGTGAAAACGCCCTACTGCCCCAGTTCGCGTCCTTCACGAGCACACAGCAGACAATTTGGCATTTAGATTTCGGTATCTGGATATGTAATTGATAGTATAAGAAAAAGTAATTGATTCCCTCTCCAATGCCAGTTATTGAATAAGTCAAAAGCCATACATTTGTGCGCTATGAGAGCAACTCAATTGAAACGGTTGGAACGGTTTCAGATATGGCTCACTCAGATTTTTTAATTTGAATGACAAGTCTGAAAATTTAATTTAAGTACAATCGTTCTTAGTATTTAGCCCGGTAGTCGGACCACCTAATGGTAAACGGTCATTATCGCTTAAAAGCATTTGTAACACCCAAGAAGTGGGCAACTCGTTGGCCAAAAAACTCTCTGATAGGTTTTCTTGAAGAGCCAAATATTGTAATGTTCCGGGAATACTTCAGGAGCATGCTTATTCCAAATTGTATATGAGCACAGTAAATAGGAGTATGCAAACAGAACCATGCTGGATCCTTACGAGTACATTTCACGTGAATTACACCTTATTATAAAAAAACGTAACATCACGCCTGTAATTCCCGAAGGGGTAGGCAGAGGGGTGTAGAACACCCCCACGTTTCACCAGTTACGTTTAAGTCGCATGGAATAGGTGGAGAGTTGATGAGTATATTGCCACACATCGGGCACAATTCCAGACTCCGAGTCACTACTACAAATTCTAATTTAGAAAGATCCAGTAGTACCCGACCCGGGATTTGAACCTAGGACCTCCCGATCGGCCGTCGCGCTTACAACCGCTCGACCAACGAGGCAATCGACACCTTATTATTTGTCTGAATATTACGCCTAGCTTGGAATCTTGTGGCAGTCTGTGAATTGCCTCGAAATAATATTAATAAGAGTTCATGAATGAACCATATTTTATTGTCATGTTTTTCGAAAAATTGACGCAATGGTAAAAATCATTGTGATATGATCATCATCGGCGTGCTTCACTACTCTACTAGAAGTATAGCCTCTCACATTATATCAAATAGTCTATGGTGAATGGAATGAAGTTGATTGACAAAAAGTCGCCGCTCTCTTTCAATACGACACCACACAAACGACTTCTAACTGCGATCTCTTAAGCTCTACGTAATTATTATAGTTTCTTCTCGCCTTTCGCACTTCGTCCACGAGATTTGAACACAATTTAAGTAATTAAAACTACGTACTAATTAGTGCAGCGGTTTCCGGTTACTATTTGGCAGCTTTGCGGCTCCTCGAGCTCAGCTTACCGCAATACTAACTTCGTTTTGAATATATTTTAAAATGGATTATGAATATAATTTCAAAATGACTATTATTTTGTAGAATGTAAAGCTAATGACATATATTCGGTCCTCTTTTTATATACCTATGAGACCTTTTAACAATGTAATGCTTGAAATTTATAACCGCTCTCGTCCAAATATCAAGACCAGTGGTTTAAATAATATTTCCATCGTTTTAATACCATAAAAGCTTTCATATCGATTCATATAATAACTAGATAAAATGCCATTAAATTCAAAAGTTTTCACTGTCAAACGCCGATAGTAATATTTCACTGTTAATACGACTTTTTGCGCCAACTTTCACGAAACGAGCCGGGGGAGGGGGAAATTTGCAGTTTTTAAAAAATATAACTGCGCGAGAAGTTCGTCACAGATGCGCCCCGCGGCTCGGCGCTTGAAATATGGGGGCTCGGTCCCATAGTTTTATATTAAATTTCTCGTAATTCGCCAACGAAGCGCTACTGGAACCGGTCGAGATTTCAGCGAAGCGAAGCGTGAAAAAAGACGACCCGGGGGTCCTAGATTGATTCGACATGAAATAGGACAGTCGAGAATTAAAGTCCTATTTCGATTTAATTTAAGGGAAAGAAAATCAAATAAAATTGAGTACATTCGAATTTATGCTTTATTGGTTATTGTTTATTTTGTGTATCTGAATGATTTTGATATAAAGGTATTTCGTTTTCTGTTTTTATGTTAATAATCGTAGGTCCAGTGACAGGCTATATATTTTTAAACCGACTAATCTTTGTATGTACAATACTTTTGTACGCGTGTACGTCAATGAAGTACCTACTCTTAAAAGGGCTCGATTAAGATAACATTTTCTCTATATGTTTAAGTGGGTCGCTGCATAGTTTAGACTTATTATTGGACTCGGTAGGTGGCATTACAATCGGGTTCTAGGATTTTGTATCCTATTATTTACATTACATTACATTTCCTCCCAACGATTGTGGCGCCATCAGCAAGTTGAATATTTTGAATGTTCATTGGGTAACAGCGAATTTTTAAATAGTTATCCCATTACAATATATTATAATAGAAAATTATTTAATGCTTTTTTTTATAATATCTCATATCTTACTCGCACACAACCTGTAGAATTATAAATAGCGGTAATATAATATTTTGTAAGTAAGTATGCTAACCACGTAAAATGTTGAGAGTCGTATAAAAATGAGGGTAAAATGAAAATTTTCGTTTTAGTGCTTTAAGAGTAACAGTGCCCTTGGTGCCACTTAGTGAAATGCTTTTTCCTTCAGTGAGAGCCGAGTTTTACAATAGCCCTGTAAACAATTACTTTAGAAGAGTCCCATGACTTCTGGTTTAGCATAATAGAATTGGATTACCTCTTGTTAGTGACAGTACAGTTACGAAAAAATATTTATTATACTTTACTTATAGTTTACTCGATGCCCTTTGCCTATGCCGTAAGGGATCTGGCGTGAGCATATAATAACAATATTTATTATCTGTTTTGACACAAGCAGTCTTGATCATGTGAAATAATATTTACAAGCGATCTATAATACCTCTTATGAATTTATATTTTTACATATACTTTACTGAGAAAACCTTATTATCCATCCGTGAACCATACTGATAGACCTCCCCATATAATCAACATATTCCTTCCAATATACAAATTATCAGTTTAATCCGTATCAGCGATGCAGCGAGCACTTAGCCTAAGTCCTGAGTGGCCCCTTGTACAGAAGACGGCGAGGTGGAGTGGCCGTCAATATTGATGAGACGATAATAGCCTGGTGGAATGTACTGCGGGCTGCAGCGCTCTCCTCAAATGCGCCATCAAATAACACCACTCCATCATCCAAGAGTATGTAATATGGAAATTATGTCATACATGTGGAAGGATTAACATTGATGATATGATAATGAAAAAAAAGCTTTGCAAACAGACAAACGATCCAGCTAACGGCAAGTGGCCACCGTCCCCTATGGACAATTCCAATAGCAGATATCTAACGCGTTTCCTCTGTTCACGGAACTTTATTAATTTTGTTTTCGTTTATGATGATCATAGTCCATATACATACATGTATGCAGTGTACACAAGGAACACTTAAGGTTTATGTATGTGGGAACTCGAGCCGTGACAACGAAATGCATTAAGGAGATGGTGCTAGTGTGGTCAATATTGATGGTGCCGGCTCATGCAAGTCAATGAGAGCTCCAAACCGATAGATGTGTTTGGAGGTAATCCCGTGTTTGAAGAGTTCGTGGATCTGTGGTGCTGGTGTTAAAAACGTTTTGTGACTGTATGTAACTTTGTGATTGTAAAATTTTCGTATGTGCAGAGAGCGAGTTACATAGAAGAAGTACGCCAAGTTTGTAAAGATAGAGAAACTTGGGAGCCGGTGCTTTCTGCCTACTTCGAGGGGGATTCGGCCACTATACTATATTGATGTTAATAATATGTTCTTAATTATTTACTACTGTGAGAATTATAAGACACTCCATCTAAAATACTTGTGATGGTATGCTGAACTTCTATTTGTTTGGTTATTTCATCATTAAATCTACTGCTAGGTAGTAAACAGCATAAAATCTTATTCTCTTCCTGCCAGAACGTAAAATAGCAAAAACAAGACTTCAAGGTTCTTTCGTATGAGAATGCTCTTTGTATTTAATTACGGATAACGTTAATGAAGTAGACGATACGTTCCTGCTATGTATTGCTTTAGCACCAACATCTTCTGCGGTTGACCGTTGCTAAACACTTAAATGGATGAGATGAAAACGTCTACATCTCTTTGAACTGCTCAGAACTAGAGGCAGCTTACCAAAGCTTTCAAAGTGTAAGAGGATTTAGAAATGTATATGAGCATAGGATTCTCACTCTGCTGAATAAATAAATAGATACACTTTATATTGACAACCTGACCGGTCTTTAAATATAGTGGTTAGTGAATATGGCTGTTGAGCTGGGAGTCGTGGGTTCGATGACCACCTCAGACTATTTGTGTGGTGAGTACAAGCATATTATTATGTTCTGTGGTTGGGTGTAAAAACTAAACATAACATTACTCCTGTATTATTTCAAATGGGTAGGTAAAAGAGTGTAGTACTCCCACGTTTCGCCATTTATGTTTTACGTTTCATAAAATAGGGGGAGAACCTATAATTATACACCAAACTTAATTCCAGATTTCGTGTTACTAGTGGCAATTTCAAATGAGAATAATCTAAAAGTATTTTGCCCGACCCCTGGATCGAACCCCGTACCGCTTGCCTAGCAGTCGCGCGTGCAATCACTGAACCAACCAGGCTGTAATAAAGTATTTTCTAATAGTCCTTAACATATTATTATTGGGAAGTTGGGTCACAGTATTGGCATATTTATGTGCAATAGACATTTGGGTAAACCGGCCTTGTAATGGGTTAGGGATCTTATTTATATCTACGCAGCGCGAGTGTGATTTATTTTTCTTTTAAATTCAACCACTCAGTATGTTTTTATCCCGACTATTCTTCAACTGAAAGGGCTAAGGGCTTTATTACACTAAAACTTAACTTTTAACATTTTGAACTTTAGTGAAAACTTTTTGGCTTTGTAAAAATTTCCTGTTGAATATAAAAACTTTTAAAATGCTTAATACCGTTTGACGTAAGAGAGTAACGATATTAATTTTAATAAAATTTATGTTATAAAGTTTCAATATTATAAAGATTTCAGTATGATCGGATGTACAAATGGTTTACCAGTTAAGGGAGCTAGTAAACATTGTTTCATAGAATTATTGCTATTATTATATCATCACGCTATGTCTCAGAATAGTCAGAGAGCAAGGGGCACCAATAGTTTGGCCCCTTTTTACAGACCTGAAATAGTTTCTTTTACATTCATTCGTACTTTTTGGACATCTAATAATAATAATAATCGACCCATTTGTCATTCCACTGTTGGAATATGGGTCTCCTCTCATATTGAGAGGGTTAAG
>DWEE01001988.1:0-12217 GCA_018245755.1 Parelbella macleannani
ATGAGGTAGGCAGAGAGCATTGCTTCTTCTACATTACTCAATCTCCTTGTACACACATGCCGATTTCGGAGATTTCTCACTATCGCTATTATAATACTGGTTCCATAAAGCGTTTTAATAAAGGTAACATCACGCATATAATCCCCGAAGAGGTAGGCAAAAGAGTGGAATACCCTCCTTCCTTTCACCCATTACCGTTACGTCCCACTACGGAATGGATGGCGATCCTAGGGCTATGCGCTACAAGAAATTGTTTGAAGATTAAATATTTATTAGAACAAAAACTCAGCTACATACGAGTACATACACTCGTATTATGTCACAAAAAGCCCTATACAAATACAACAAGACCTTAGACCTTCGGTGCTGAAAATCTATTCTGTCCCAAAACGTGTTCTTACCGTAATTAATCAAAATAATCTGTCGTTTTAGCTGTTGGCCCGTGATCCATGCAAGCTTATAACGTTAAACTTCGCTATAGCTTTCGCATCCGTCGTTTATCTTTCTTTTAGGGCTTAGGGCGAAATGTTAAGAGAATCTCGCTGCAAGATTTTAAACAGTATGTTGAACGGCGAATATAGATTATGTGCATACAAACTACTTACAACTTAGCAGTTGTTAGCCGAGAAGTAACACGTCAGTTTACTAGATGTTGCATGAAAGTTGTTTGTACCTCCGGAAATTCCTCGAGGAAACTCCGATAAACGGGGATGTTATTGTAAATATTCTATGATGCAAGGACTGCAAGGTTGTTCTGAGGCTAAACTAGGCTAGGTAGTACCTAATGTCATTGATCATAACTTTGAAAACATATTAATATGCTTGTAATACTATTGAGATATTAAGTTAGTTATCTAGGAGACATACAATTGAATTTATATTCACATGGGCAAACTGTCGTTGTCAGGTTATATTATTTTTTTCATTATTTGATTTTATTTTCTATTTCCGAAAAAGCTCAGAATTAGATCGATGTTGGACTTAGTAAAGTAGAAATAGTATTAATTTATATAAAGGTGCAAACACATTTTGTACAATTATGTATTTGTATGAGTATGTAATTTTTATTAGGTTACTAAAAGTAATATATTCGGTCTTTTGTCAATCATTCACTTTTACCATTACTGAATTATATTACTTATCTATTATGATCTACTAGTAAGTCCATTAAGCAATCTTTTATGTATTTTATATTTGCTGTAACAGTAGTCTATTATTAAGTTCTGATTAATGATAGAGTTAAAAGTCACTGCAAGTATGAAGAGAGTGGAAGTATGTGGGAGAAGCACGGCCGGTCTGCAAGGCTAAAGATATTGTTTACTCCTTACTCTTTGTCTACCGCGTAAGGGCCCTGGCGTGATAATAGATCAATAATAATTAATCAAGTTTTATAGTTCTATGTTATATTTGCATTCTTCAAGCCATAATTCCACCTGGTTTAGGGACACATTGTGCTGGTTTACCGAACGTTTTGCGGGACTTCCATTCAAGGGTTTTTATACCCTATGATTGTCAATATGCCCAGTATTTTTTTAGCTTAGCATTTTGAACGATATGATGATATCCGTACTGTTGTACGGATATTACCGTTGCGGATCTTGCCGCGCATAGCGTACCAACTTCGATACTTCACTGAGATGCTTTTTGAGCTATATATTGGTGAAAATAATGTTGCTGTTTTTATTCAAAACGCTATATCTAAGCGATTTTCCTCTCGACTCTGGAATTGTTCATCTAAATAATGCTATGTTTATCGACAAATTTAAGAGAACGGTCATAAACAACGACCGGGATGGATGTCTTACGCATATTTATTATGATCTGTGTGCTGCGCATATTTGTGTCGATACCTACCTGGTGTGAAAAGGCACAGAGGTCATTAAGCATGGCGTAATAGTAATTCACTGTAATCTGATTCGTTCCATCTAGTTTAACAACGCAAATAGTTTTAACACTCGTGATGCGCTATTTATTTCAGATACTGATAATAAATTAAGTGAAACTGATAATTATCAATTAAATGGATATTTTAAAATATCTTTTTTTAATATTTCCATAATGAAGTTGCATCCATTGGCTACCATAGACACAAAACAAAATATAATAAGTATTAAATATGAATTAAATGTACATTTTAACATGTCTCCTCTTCTTCTATGCTCGTTCCCGTGTTATTTGTTGTCAGCTCACGCATTTTTAAATGTGTATTTTTATTATTTCCATAATAAAGTTACATATAACCATTGGCTACCATTAGCAAAAAACATGATGTAATGAACATACTGTTTTTTTAGCTCTGTTCAACAAAATACAGATGGAGTCATAAAGTAAATGTTGTGGAACAATGAAACGACAGTAGAGTATCTTACCACGTACGCTCACGTGGTGTGTCGTGAAGACTGCACTCCGAGAGACTTTAGTACGTGGTAAGCACTCGCAGGGTATTTCGCCGTCGAGCCTACTTCCCTTGGGGTCGTTTACGGAAAGCCTTTAATGAGTCGCTCGTCAGAATGTAGAGGCACACTTGGAATTGTCTCAATGGCATCTTCAACAAGGACACTGTTTACTACGAATGTAATGAAGTGTAGAGATAATAGAAAATATTATTCAAAATGTTGGAATTGTTTCTTAAATCTCTCGTTTACAATGAATTGGTTTATTGTACCTATATATTATTTGTTTTTGTTATACTTTAAGTTGTGTTCTGTTTTCTACAAAGTAAATGAATGTCAACATTTCTTTATCTAATTTAAATATCTAAGGATGTTTTTTTGTTACTAAAAAGTAATAACACTAATAATGTTACTTTCATTGTATCTAACAATTACCTAAATTTTTTTACTTATATGTAATAGAAAGTAATGCGAGGCATTTATAAAAGTAAAAGTACGTGAAAGATAAAGAAACATGTCCGTGTCTTTGTCTCTACAACATAAACCACGCGTTCTCTCAAAACGAGGCAAATATTTGCGCGGTAGACAAGTCCTACTGGTTACTTCTTGCTTGTTTGCACTTGAGTATGACGGAAATTCGGAGTACGACATTCTCTTTGTTTCATTCTTCTACATATAAACAATTAATGTACCCAGCAATGTAACATAAGTAAAAATATTTTCATTATGTGCTGATGTCTATATTCGAAAAATGACTGTCGTCATTATGATGATAACATGATGATTCATGAATCGTTTTTATAGTTTCACTGTTAGACACGGGTCTCCTCTCAGCATTAGAGAGTTAACGTCACGTTGCTACACTGGTCAGGTGTTGCTTGGCAGACTTCACATACTTTAGAGGACATTTTTTTTATTAGTGGAGAACTCTAAGATATGATAGATCCTTCAAGATGTTTTTCTTCGCCGTTACCGCAAGTGATATTTAATATAAAAATACATATTATTTTTGGAATGAGATGCGCGGCAGCATGTGAGCGCAGGTGCCCCGGAGTGAGAGCCTGAATTTTGAACCAATAGGTTAGAATTGACAGTATTGAATAGCTTTGCGATATTGTTCGAGTAATATAAATATTTCTACTTGTAAATTAAATATATTACTTGTTATTTATTAGTCATATAAATTGTCATAGGTGGCGTGGTTGAGGGTAGACACGCAGACAATTCTCACGATACACACCCACGTGATATCAAGAAGTCGAAGAGTGGGAGTGACCCACAGCGACCACCGGACCTGGTTCCTTCATATCCGAGAACTTAGAGAATCCGACAGAGGCTGGTACATGTGTCAAATTAACACCGACCCAATGAAAAGCCAGCTCGGTTATTTAGATGTTGTTGGTAAGTAGAAAAACTACGGCGAATGAAGCTAGTATTAGTTCTATAGTTGGACAGTAAATGATGTGATATAGCTTGTTGAACAGACATATTATAGCGTTGAGAAATTCATAGACCACAAATGATTTCGATTTCATTGTGTCATTTTTTGTTTTATGTAATTTTTTTGACATGTAATGTTAGTTCGAATAAATTACTAACTGGCAATTTCACTGCTGTTTTTAATTCTACCGACAAACAGCAAACTTAGCACTGTGTCTCAACAGATTTTATCCGAAACAGAAGAGCACGCAACAAAAAAATTAAAAATGCTCTTGTTTGTGACTGGCTAGCAGTATTTTCATAGATCATTAAATATAAACTATACATTTTTAACGCACGCCTAAATACAGGTTTACAAGAACATATATAGTGTACTGTATGTCTATAACTATACAGATAGATATTATGTAATTGAAAAATATTAATATAAAAGAGCCAAATTTTTAAATTTTCTAATAGAAAATGTACACTATGGTAGAAGTAATTTATACGTATAGTGTGCTTGTTCATTTTCAATGGTGAGCGCTGAATGCACGCTAAATTAATATATGCCACCAAAAAAAATATCTCTGTTATTTTGGACAGGTTTTCGAATCACGGAGATAAATAAAAAAATATTCTAATTTGTTTCGACACATGTTCAAACTAGATATAAAAATTGGTCGATTTGATACAAAAGTAAGACAACTATTCCTTTCTGTTAGATACTTCTTTTAATACGGTTGTACCGTAAATAGGTTCCGTGCACAATGGTTTTAATATAATTATTATACAAAAATTACTACAAAGTTATGTATTAAAATAATCGAGAAACATATGCAGGCATTTAGAAAAATTATAAGTTCTGCGTATGATCTACTATGACAGTTATAAACTGTCAGATTAGTGCATATAATTTCAAAAACATTACAATACTTTGACCCTAATGTAAAAATCCTATTTTGTGAAACAAAAACAAATTTAAATAGAGAATGATTTATAAGACACTGGGAGAACGAACTATAGTTAAGGTATATTATATTTTTTGTCTGCCAGTACCCCCGGATATCCTGGACCGGGGGACGAGTACTGATCAGACGGTGCGCGAGGGAGCCTCCGTCAGCCTCACCTGCGCCGCTACCGGGTCACCACATCCGCAGATCACGTGGCGTCGGGAACACTCTAAGGCTATTACCGCTGACGGAGCACAAGGTACCTGCTGAAGCCGTATATCCGAATTAGATTTGATTCAACGATCACTCGTTTTGAAACAGGAGGGATTTTTTTTTGGTTTTCCAACACATATGCGGCGAATATATTGATTGTATAAGTACAATATTTTAATTATTGGTTACTATTACTAGAAATAATAGACAAATGTTTTATGTATTTGCAGTAGTTTAATGTAACATCGTAACATCACGCCTGTAATTCTCGAAGGGGTAGGCAGAGGGGTGTATTACACCCCCATGTTTCACCAGTTACGTTTAAGTCCCATGGAATAGGTGGTGAGCCTATTGCCATACACCGGGCATAGATCCAAATTCCGAGTCACTACTAGATATTCTAAATTAGAAAAATCCAGTAGTACCCGACCCGGGATTTGAACCCAGGCCCTCCCGATCGGCAGTCGCGCTTGCAACCGCTCGACCAACGAGGCAGTAGTTTAATATTAAGTATTTATTTAAACACTAATATCTAATATACATAGTAATGTGTAGCACATAATTAATTATTGCGTTAAATACCTCAAAAATCCTGTTAGATTCAATAGAAATATCAGCAGTTAGGACACAAGTTCAATTCATACCGTAACAAGTGTTTAATTCGAACATTTACAAGGTAAAAGTTTAACAGTCAAAGTTTAATTAACTGTTACTGATAGAGAAACTTCCGTTCTGAAAACTTTATTTTTAGTTATAATTACATCGTGAATTTTAATTTATGAAGAGTCAAGAAATATAAAATGTTACTTTGCCATTAGCGCAATTATTTAAAAATAGGATTTTATCTCACACTCATAAAAGTTCATCAATCGGTCATTTATTAGATATGGCCTTTATAAGTATGTAGGATGTATCAAACAAATCTTGTGAACTATGATAGCAGTGTTTAAGGAATGCCATAACATAACATATGCGGTTAATGAGAGGATAAAAAAATGGTTGCGCACGTGTACAATACGAGCACATGTCCATTATTAGCTACACATTTGTAAACAATACATGCTGACATCTGCTCGTTAAGCATGCGTTATATATTTTGGTTATTTGCAGTGACGTCTCTGGAAGGCCCCGTCCTCAATATTAGCCGGGTTAGTAGGCAGCATGCGGGAGCGTATCTGTGCATCGCCTCTAATGGCGTCCCTCCCTCTGTCAGCAAAAGAATCATGCTCACTGTTGAGTGTAAGTACATTACTTCGTGATTTATGTAGGTTTCTACTCGGCTCCAACTTGGAGCATTTCCTGTTCCATTTATTTACACCATTATTACCAATTACAAGGTATTGCGATTTTCATATATGCTGCATCTATACGATACATGAACTATATATTTACATACATAGGTGTAACACTTACAACTAGTTTGTACCATTCGGATCTAGTTGGTCATTGGGATGTCACTCCGAAAACACATTGAGCTGGGAAATTCACCACTGATAGGCTGATATCAGTAATATATTTTTGTACCTTGGATCCAGTTCCACCGGTGATAACGATACGGAACCAGCTGGTGGGCGCGGTGCTCGGCTCGGAGCTGATCCTCGAGTGCGAAACCGATGCATACCCCAAGCCGGTCAGCTACTGGAGTCGTGAAAACGGTGAAATTGTTCCTATTGGTAAGTAGACTTTTTACCTACAATATCATAATATCATCATAATACGCATAATAACATCACACCTGTTTCCGTGGAGAGGCGGGCAATAAGTGTTGTGAGCTCCCACAATTCATCTGCTATGGATTAGGGGATGAGCCTATTGTCATACGCCGGTCACAAATCTAGACACCGAGTATCTGCTAGGAATTTGAAGCTAGAAAAACCCAATCGTATCCGACTTTTTATTTTTGCTAGCTTTATTTCTCGTTTTACGTTGAATTTCAAAACTTCCTGCCTTCACCTAACAAGCTGTCATTTAATCGGCTTAAATACATTCGTTGGTAATTCTGGCGTCTATAAGTGTACAAGCTATTATTTAAGCGTCTAATAAAAATGAAATGTTAGTGGCAAACTTATTCACGCGCCGCTCATTAGCACTGCTTTAGAAAACGTCACGTTGCTTACGGATTTGGATATATTGATTAGTGGTCGCTGGTCGTGGATAAAAACTAGCCTAAAGAAATCTTCAAGGTATGAATTTTAATTATGTAAACTATGGAAAATTGCTTGAAGAAACTTTGAAACGGAAACGATATTGAAAACAGTTATCGAATGCTTATGTAAGTAAAGTCACATGATATTCATTGGCACACCATCTGCAAAAGTGATATGAGTACGTTATTTAGAAATGATTTCTATATATTGGAAAGCTTTATGCATATCTTAGGTACGAGAGAAACCTAGGGTCATTTATCTTGACCAGATAGGTCAGATACTGAGAGATGCGGGTAACAAAGATCCCGTAACCGACATGTTGGTATTAAAAGGGTGATGAGTGTAGAAGTATGACGCTCCTGTAAGGATAGATATTTGGCACTCCGTGCTCTCTGTTTACCCCGTGTGGGACGGCGTGAAGATATACAGATGATGCATTTCAAAATGTCTAATATTAAAAGTGTACATATTAAATTCAGCAACCCCACGTAGTGCGGAGTGATATGTAGGCGAGCGGAAAAATATATCTATAGCTTTTTGTCTTAGTTTGCATAATGCATGGCAGCTTACAGATATGTAAAATGCTAAAACACAATGTACATATAGGATAATCATATAGAAAGCATTGCGGGTTAAAAGTTAAATAATGTTTCATATTGTCATGCAACACTTTAAAGGCATTTACAACAATTTTACCTCTTCAGAATCTTTCTGTTGATCATTGAATAGATTAGAAATTGATGATGCTGGCCATATCAAGCTGATGTTCCACGTATGCGGGTGCAGTGAACACGGATTATTAAATGTCATATAGCGATAGTTTGTGTTTTCCGAATAGAATGTTCTATAGAGATGTTATACTATAAACATCATCTTATATTAAATGTCATACATTCTTAAAAGCTCAGGTTATGACTTGTTTAATCATTTCGGTTACAAGATAAATTTAAGATATCAATAAGATCAGATATATTTGTGACATTTTGTTGTATTCACAAAATTTCCTATAACTCTTTGTTTCGCATTATCTAAATATTCTATCATAGTATTATTTATTTAATTTTAAACAGTAAATTATAACTGATTTATTCATTCATACATACATAGATACATACATATGTTCACGGCGAGTCCCTTATGGGGTAGGCAGACACCACGGAGTGCATACTTACTTACTTACTTGCATACTTGCCGTGCTTCTTCTACATTATCATTTAATGTCCACTAATCAACCAAGGTCGTGATGGGAGAGTTAGAAGTCTCCGAAACCGGCGTGCTTGTATGAAGAGAGAGAGTGATGAACGTAGAAGAAGCATGTCAGATCTGTAAGGGTAGAGATACTTGTTACTCGAAGCTCTTTGCTTACCATGTAAGGGACCTGACGTGATGGTATAAAAACAATAATAATTCATTTTGTTCTTTCGTTCTTCGAAGGTGGCGGTCTAGAACCTCTAAAGATTGCTGGATCATTCAGATCAGTTCTTCGGCTACCTATCCGAAGGGTAACGGTGTCAGACTACGGGGCCTACAAGTGTGTCTCAAAAAATTCGTTAGGAGACACGGAGGGGACAATAAAATTATATCGTGAGTAACATTTTGTATTAATTTTGAATGGTTGTGTTTTTAGGTTTCATTTTGTGTAATTTGCTACACCGCACACATGGATTAAATGCACATATTGAACTATAAACTCTAGAAGTTTCGAGTTTACAGTTTAAATCTTAGCCAAGAGCCAGACTGGATGCCGTAAGCCGAGGGCAGGGCGCAATGGCGCTCATTGGGAGAGGCCCAGCAGTGGACAAATAGTTGACCTATCTTTGAAGACAGATTAAATTCTCAGTATCAGCCACTTGCAGGGTAATTTGTTCTGTACGTAATGTTGTCTGCAGTTCGTTGTAATTAATTACTGCAATCGTGATAATGATATTCTAACTAATTAGTCACAGACAACGGGATTAATAATGAATATTTCATGATAATATCGTAATCACAGACAGCGGTTCCCCTTAAACATCCGGTAAGGAAAATATTTCATTTAAAATGAAGGTTTAAAAATTTGTATAGCGATTGAATATATTATTAAAATATTACATTCGTACACATATACTTATATGCGTATTTATATATATTAACCATGTGTGCGAGAGGGCGCGCGCGCGTTCGTGTGTGCGAGCGTGCGTGCGTGCGTGCGTGCGTGCGCGCGTGCGTGCGTGCGTGCGTGAATGCGTGCGTGCGTGCGTGCGTGCGTGCTTGCGTGCTTGCGTGCGTGCGTGCGTGCGTGTGTGCCTGTATGTGTTTGTGTGTGCCTGTATGTGAGTGAGTGTGTGTGTGAGTGTGTGGGTGAGTGTGTGTATGTGTGTATAATTTTGTGTGTTTAATGCCATTGGTCTGGTCAAAGTTTTACTGATTTGTATGTAAAGAATTGAAAATGACATAGGTATGTTTATTAGATTCAATTTAAAATATATACGTGGTTTGTTAATTCGCGATTTGCAATTTTAAATGCGCAAACTGCAATAGCTTATACTACAGTTGTAAAAGTCCTCTTGTGACGTGAGTGGTTTATTAACTAGAATTTTTTTCTTATTCTGTAGCTATGCCACCTCCGCCGAAGGATAACAGAAACGGTGAGTAAATAATAGGTTTATAATGCGAACTTGTAATGAGTTCTTTCATTGCGATAATAACTAAAGGAGATTTCTTTACAGTTGTCCAAAGGCTAAATATTATGACAGACCGTTCATCGGAAAGTACGCCGTACGGAACTCAGGGTATGTTTTATCAGTATCTTTACGATAGAAAAGTAATCCTTTATTTTTTCAAATCTATATATAGGTATAGTTTTATACATCATTGCGCAATACATCATTTTTATAATATTTATATGGCTTTTAGCCGACTTTTTACCTCTCTATCACACACCATATTTATACATATTACCTCTACCACATATTTTCACTAACATCCTGTGTTGACATGTAAAGAATATCATCACGGATTATGCATTATTTTTGACTTACCTTTAGATTACCAAAAAAGAGTATATAAATAAAAGTACATATATTATAATTACCGGCTTAACTGGCGTACGTTTCTTCGGGATAACCTGACTAGTTTCTGACGTAAACGAGGACCTGTTTCATGAGCTGCGGCTGATTGCAGCGAAGTCACGGTGGACTTATGTACATATTTAATTCTGCAGTCGGTTCACGTTTTGATTTCGATCAATCATGTGTATAAATAGGCACGAAACGTTTACCTAATAGAAAAAGAGTTTAACGTTGTTGGCTCATATTTTGTTAACCCACTAAAGCTTAAATATTTTGTTTCGGTGTATATTTGTGGCGGAAACAAGTTGACCCCAATTCAATCAACATTCGTTCTCAAGGATTCCGATGTAAATCGTTTGACAGAATTTGTGTGTATTATGTCAGCTTGTTAGTCGGTATGTTTCGGCTTGTCGAATTCGTATATACATATATGTAAACTAATACATGACATGGCATGAAAAGCTATACAATGCCCGAGGTCTCTTTCATTGTTACGGTCATTGAATGGATTCGCGTACGTTGGCGAGGAGTGGATTAATATATTTTGTTGTGATAACCGATGGAGTTACAATATTTGGATATATTTTTAGTTCAATCCAGTTTACATGCAGCTCGTTCATTTGTTTTATTTATCCGATTTACGTGTTTATTTTAATTGTAGGTACGTGTTAAAAATAATAATGTTTACATTCATAATAATGTTTATAGATTTTTCAATTATATATTGTTTATTCTCAACGATCGTTCGCGTGTTATATAGTATTTTTCATGAATACTGTTTTACTGACGTTAATTTGGATTTTTCTACTGCGAATCCGAAAAGAGGTACGAGACGAACAAAAGGGTTAATTTTGTAAAAAAAAACATGTACCCACCTGCAGGCTAATTAGGGAAATGTTTTCAGATTTCAGATTACAAGATTACAACAAAGGAGCCTCGACGGATCGGTTCTATTGTAAGTTTTTGTTACCATTAGTGCTTATAACGAAAATAATATTCAAGGCTTGTGAGACGTATTAAAAATATTTACGTTCATAGCTATCAATATGGGCTTGTGAGCGGCCGATGTGCGCGTGAGAAGCGTAATTTTGTATCTAAATTGCTCCACACAAATGCTGAATAGTGCTATCTAATGTTAAATACAATACCCGTAGGGCTTGTAGTTACCTTTTGCTATTCAAAGCAAAAATTGCTTTTGTACCGAGCCCTTACGACCTTTAATGTACCTACTGTATTTTTATATAACAATCCTGTTGTATTTTCAAAAATGTTTACACCCAAAACTGTTGGTTACATTATTTAAATATAGTAAAAAATTCAATACTTATGGTTTCTACCTGTATTACCGTGGTTAATTAAATTAACAGGCTGTTACCGGTCTGCAAATATATTTTAAATGTATCTAATAGTAAGTTAATTTAATAAAAGCAACATAGATAACATCTTTATGTCCTGTGAGGACACTGAAGATGATTGGCACTTTCGACATATATTTTATATATGAACGTAAATATAACGCTAAGGCTATGGTAACGTACTCTTTATATTGGAACAATTTAGACATCTATGAAGCCTTTGTGCGAGTTTTAATTTTTAATCTCGACTGACTTTTGTCTTTCAAGAAATAATTGTCAAAGTTAATTAGATACAAAGCTAGATTATTCCGAAATATAAATTTAAATGTGGAATATCACTGTGACTAACTACTTGTATGAAGTTCTAAACCGACATTTAAATGTTTTTATATGCTACGAACAGAAAGCGTTCTCTACGTACTTCGTAGTCTAACTGCATACCTTGTCTAACATTTTATATAACATACATAACTGCATAACATTTTACGCGGAAATAAAATCACGCCTGAAAACATCAAAGAGGTAGGTTGAGGAGTGAAGTAAATTCCCAAGTTTCAACCATTATTTAAAAAAAAAGAATTTATGCGAAATCTATCATTTATGGAGGTTTAGCATGACACGCAACTAAATATTACCTAATGAGTAGGTACCTAAATTTAAACAGCAATGTCGAACAAAGATCTTTAG
>DWEE01001989.1:0-12216 GCA_018245755.1 Parelbella macleannani
TATATAATAATTTGACAGCCTCGTTGGTCGAGTGATTGCAAATGCGACTGCCGATCGTAAAGTCCTGTGTTCAAATCCCGGGTCAGATACTATTGGATTTTACTAAGTTCGAGTTTTTATTAGAAGTTTCTAGGAGTGGCTTGGACTCTTGTTACGTGCCCAGTGTATGGCAATAGGCTCACCAGGTATTCCATGGTGGGATGTAAACATAAATGGTGAAGTGTGGGAGTATACTATAACAGTCCCGGCGGGGATTACAGGCGTGACATTGTTTTACGTTTATATTTATACTATTCTCACCAAAATATCTCACAAAACACTATAAAGCAACATCAGCTAGGTCAACAGACAGCATTGAAAAGTCAACATTAAATATTTCAATGTCCTTGATCGTAGCAGTGAGCGGCTCTGTCAGTGCGCGTATTTGGCACTCACCCGCGCGGCAAAGAAATGTATAAAGATTGTACTATTCTTTATAATTAGGCCTATTTTACTATTTAACAAATAGTGCATATTCATTTATATGATTAAATTGTGTACCAAATTAACTCCCATATGTTTAGTAAGTAAGTAAAATTAAAGCAAAAGATATCCCGTAAAAACATACGTGAATTATTTCGGTCATATTTTATTTTAGAATTTAGGTTTACACCCGGTAATGAAGTTTTATTAACACGTATGTAATATATAGGTACATTATAAAATTATATGTATGATATGTATTATATACTTGCGAGTAGGAAGGCAGGTTTGTAAACATGCATTAAAAGAGTAAAAAAGATTCTGAATATAGAACACCATCAAGTATATAAGGATAGAAATACATATTTAGAACTTGACACTGTCTGCCTATCCAAAAGAGACATGGCGTGACACTATAGTATTAACAACGGAAGGAACAAGGTAGTCGTTTTCCGCTTAAAACCCATAACCGTTTGTCACAGATATTGTAGGAAGTAGAGAAAATAACTACTTGCTAGAATACTTGCTTTATTATGTTTTGCTGATAAACATTGTTTTAAGTGATAACCAGTTAAACGTACGGTGGAAAACATATCGAACTGTTCCAGCGATAATAGCTACTTGTAATTCGTTTCCGGTTGTACTGGGACATGTTATTTTGTTGATAGCAAACTTGTTGGTAAAAATGTTTAGATATTTATAATATCAACGAGGAATGTAATCGTTTTTATCTGCTAAATTGTGATATTAACCTTTTGGCTTGATGAAACGACACCTTGACTGGATTATATCCGTAAGAAGACTTAATCAATACCGTTAGCATCGATACCACGACTATCCGTATCATTGCCATCCATTCTGTTACCATCCACACCGTCACCGTCTACATCATTATCCACGCCTTTACATTACCGTTATAGTTCTAGACAAACAATCGAGATTTCAATATAAATGATTATATTGTTTCCGTATTTTTCTATTGTGCTACGTAAGTCAGACTTTTACGTAATAAGTCTATTTCTAGTAGCCATTAGTAGTTGCTATCAAATAAAAATGTTGATTTACCTTAACTAGTTGCTAAGTTTTGTAGAAATGGTCGATGTTTGTTACCGAAACTGGTTTCTACGTTTTGAAGAAACGGTCACGGTAAAGATCACATTAATGCAGCGTCATTTAATGTGTTTTTAACGTATTTATTAATCAGTCCACTTGTGATGACATGAGCTGATGTATTTTAGGACGTGTATAACTCGCAGAAATCGACTTGGCACTTCCGAGGCATACGCTGCCTTTCCCACTGTCTCACTCCACCTACCAATATCTACATTGTCGACAGTTATTTAGCTATTTTACTATTAAATGTCACTTGATTGTTTATACACATGATTGTATATGTATCGACGTAACTCACGTACGTTTTTTAGGATGGCCAGTTATTTAGCAATCGTTGTATACGCGTGTAACATATTTTCATACTAACATAAATGTAAAAATATGGTGAAATGACTGGAACTGGACTTGGAATTCGTAGCGCTATTACATAATCCCGAGGTGCCTAGTTAACTTCTGCGAGTTATAGTCTGCATTGTGTGGTAAAACAATATGATACCGACGTTGGATTTGTATTACGAAACGTGAGCCAAGAAATCGATCTGTCTCATTTATTTTTATGGGGTTGAAATGAACCGTCACTTTCAAGTCCATAAGTCTACACCTATTTCATTGTGTTTGTATAACAAGAGTGATGAATGTACATCAGGTATATTAAAATAGAGATATTTGGCACTCGGTGCTCCCTACCTGCCTCTTGACGGATCTAGCGGACGATATAAAGAGAGATTTGGCTCTCGGTACACTCTGCCTACCTTGTAACACCTAACGTGTTACTATTTGATAGAGCTAGGTCACGCGGGTTAGAATCGGAATCCCGCAGCCACGCGTCGTCGTCGGGACTCCATGCTGGAATGTCCTCTTACCAATATTTTTCGTGTGAACAAATGTTATACCCATTTTATTTTTTGTTATTAACCCGCCATCACTCACGCCGATACACTTAACCTTAGTATTGACCTAATACGTTAGACAAGGACAGTACAAGCACTATTTTTTGGACAAAGAGTACTATGGTAGTCGTCAACACCATCGACTCTTTTTATAGTTCCGCTGCTGAACACGGGTCTCCTCACAGAATGAGAATGGTTAAAGCCGTATTCTGCTACACTGGCCAAGTGAGGGTGATAGGTGGTGCTCCCGTACAATGTAATCTATGAAAACACCTTTGTTCTGGACACGTACAGGTCTCGTCTCTGGACAGCAGCATACAGAACCTATCCGAAATGACACAGCCCTTAACTGCCAAACCCACAGATCGTGAATCTAGTCTTCCAGTTAATCAGAAAAATCATTCGGAATCAAGTAATGATACTACTAAAAATCTAGGTAAGTTATATAATATATAACTATCTGTATCAATGTACCTCTTTAATAAACCCACAAATACAAACGAAGCACGGCAGATCTGTAAGAAAAGATATATTTGTCACTCAGTGAACCCTGTCTACCCCGGGCTGGACATATAGTACAATAATATTAATAAGCCAAAGTAAAACTTTTCGTTAACAAAAGATTTTCGAATAAAGATTAACTCTTTATTCGGAAATCTTTACCTTAAGTACGTTTATTAAATTCATTTACCTTTGGAGAACTTGTAATGACGTAAGATTGTAATCACTAAAACTTTACGTATAATAAACAGCCCCTTTAAACATGACCTTTGACCTTTGATTATTGATCTACAATTGTAGAGTTTAAGAATATGGACAGTAATGGGAAACGTGTTTTAATTACGAACATATTTGTATGAAGGGTGTAAAGAATAGAAAGTTAAATATTACTCGGTAACAAAATTATAAGGGTTATTGTTATTGTAGATTTGCAAAGTTTACCAATCATTAAATATTTTTTAGATCACAGTGACTCATTAGAGATTACCAAAGACACGTTAAACGATAACATGATGGAAGTGGAATCTGGGGTAGAAGCTTTGGAAGACACGATCGATGCGTTCGGAGACATGACCCAAGTTAATACAGATTCACCAAACAAAAATCCAACAGACTCAACCATTCCTAAGCCAACACCGATCCCACATCCCACGAATCTGGGCTTGCCACCGAGCAAGAATAATCTCCACAATTGGGAAAGACCCAACAAAGAAAAGTCTTATTTCCTTAACTTTTTCATGTACTTCCTCACGTTTTTGGTTGTTGTAAACTACCTACTTTTCCCCAATTATAACCTGTGGAACGGATTTCTCTTGGGCGTCTGGTTCTTCTGTTTCGCGAGCAACCTGAAACAGTGGTTGCTGGATAACTACTTCAGCGATTGGGAGCCAAGGAGAGGGTTCTTTCAGCTGAAGAAAACTACCGCCATACCCATGACGTATACGATACCGTCTGTGAAGGAACATAGACCTATGAAGAAGTACGAGGTATAGAATTTTTGTACATTAAGTTAATAAGAATTCATATAGTCGAAAGTTTTATTCAATGGAAACATTATGAAGTTTTGCTATTAAACGTTTCGTGAGTGTACATATACCTATAAATTATTTGAGTTTTATACCGGCTTAACTCTTGTATATTCTTTAGGTTATTCCGACTATTTTCGAATCTGTTAGAGGTCCTTCTTTAGCGATTTCGAAAAAAAAGAAAATAAAGCCAATGTATAATATAATACTCGTAGTTTTCAAGTATACTTATCACGGCCATCTGACGCCAAAAGATTTCATGAGCCGTCCGTTTACCTTAGCACAGACTCTTCGGACCCACTTTGAGATCAGATGGCGTTCTATGGAGCTGTCCCAGGGTATATATTTTTCTTATTTAATTAGATTAGATTTACCTTTTTTATTTGTATCGAGCACGGCGACGTGCTTTTCTAGTGGCCTATGTCCAGCAGTTGACGAGAGTAAGCTGATGATGATGATAATGTTGATTAAATTCATCTCTCTTTGAGCCTACTCTGGGATCAGACGGCCGTGTAAGGATATCAGGAGTTTTTATTTTTATTCTTAAATAGTGTATGGATAATTGTTGTAGGGCTGGATCAACCATTATAGATTCCCGGACTACGACCCCAACACGTACCACATCAACAAAACAACGACTGCATTTATAAAACTCGAAGGTGAGCACTTCGTCTGTTCGTATATATTATCTTAATACATAATGCGTTTAATAATTTCAGTTAATTAACACAATTGAAGCGTCTATACATCCGGTAACGAGTTTTTGTTTAAATAACAAAGACGTCCGCTCGGCTGAATGGTTTTATCTTTGTTCTTATTTTTCACGGTTACAGTTTAAGGTATTACTATATATAGTATAAGGTATAACTGGATTGATTATACATATTAAAATACTGCGAATAACTAATATTTTTTTTGTAGGTAGAGTTTTGTTTTGGACATATAAATACAATTTTTATGTATATGAAGCCTCAAAGTGACATATTATAATTTTTAATAGTATGAATTTTGTAAGATATTTATTATCAATTTAACTTTACTGGCCCGCCAGGTCTGTAAAGATATATTTATATTTGGCAAGCACTCCCTTCTGCCTACCCCATAAGGGACCTGGTCATAAACGGCCCAAATTTAAATACAACACGTTTAAAAAACCTTTATTATTGAATCCTATTTCTCTACCAAGTTTATATGATTGATGTTTCCTACAGGATGCAACTTAAGGATATCGTACACGAGGACAAAGGTGGCGAAGCGGGCTCTGTGGGACGAGAAGATAGAGAAGGTGGTGTTCTACCAGCACCGGCTGTACAACCTGAGCGGCGCGCGGGTCATCCTGCTGCCCAAGGGCCTCGTGAGGAGACGGTGAGTGGACACTTATGTACTTGATCTTATACCTACCTACCTTATATATACCTACTCTCTATAATATACTCCAAATTTTTATATTCATTTAATATTAATTCTCATCACTATGTCTAGCCATATATGTATGTATTCGTATTAAACACGTTATCACACAGCGTCCTCATCGTGATGGCTGTGAATATATTCATAATATGTATTTATTCATAAATCGACGCGACATATTCAATACATGAATATTCATGATGCGCACCGCGAGACGTCGCCGTCTGAAATGAGCGCTTCGTTGGAAATCGACGTTTATTAACGTTCAGTGGTGTGGAAGTTGATTGAATTTGTCAGCTTATAATAAGACATTGAGTCGCCTTTGCGTTGATGGTGTGAAAACGAGAGCTCGTTCAGCGTCTCCCTTGATGTAACGCACTTACTTCAATTTGGCCACTTACATGTAGATATTACGGTTGTATTTCGCTCTCTGCCTATTCCATTGTCTATTATGCATTATGATATTATATTTTTTTTTATTTTAAATCGAACATTCCTAGCAAGGGCCCTTGTGCGGAAACCGTAGGTTCTCGAAAGGGGTGGTCGCTAGGGGTGTAAAATAGAAATCGCACGAATGACGTCGCCGCCTCATAAATTTCATTAGCGGTTAGGGTAGACATGAGATTTATTATTATTGCCAGTATTATTGCGTATTTAAAGGAAATATAGGTACAATACTTACTACTAACAAATTGTTAAGTATAATAATAAGTACGTTATGTACAAAAAATGTGTATGTATGTATATAAGTACGATGATATGAATATATGTAGTGTAGCAGTTAACCCTACCCGCACTAAGCGAGCGTGGCAGACAATGGCCTTAACGCAGCTCGTTCTGAGAGGAGATCAGTGTCCAGCAAAGGAATAATGAAAAGGTGGATAAAGATGTAATGTTTCAACAATCTAGTTACCATAGCGTTGACTCTGACTCTGATATCGGATAGCTGTCTGTGGAGAAGTTCCAAAATATATTTTATTATTTCTGTATTAGAAACAATATTATGTTAATTTTGTTAAGGTACAAAATAACGGTAAAACCAAATGGCTACCAAATGAGCTATTCCAGTGACTCATTGTAATAATGATCGCGTGATGTGTAAAATAATGAATCAGTGTATTTTCGTATGTCATTGTTATGTCCAGAAACAGATTAGAGGGCGATTAATATTCTATATAGAAGTATGTAATACCTCGGTCACATGAGTAGACATTATCATGTTTTTTGTTTTGTATTGTATCTGTTAAGACGTGCCTGTAATATATTTGTATTATCAGTAAAGGGTTCTACAACTAGCTTTGTTTAGTAAGCAAGTAATAATATATTAAATATTATTGTAAAGTTAACAGGTAAAATAATATTAACGTAACAATTATCTGTTTATTTTTGCCGATGTTCTATTCGACATACCTTGGATTTTCTAAATTTAAGAAAAGGTTAATTAATTTTAACAGTATAGCGGTATAGCGCCAATTCAATTGTACACAGTACAATGTCGAGTATGGAGAAAACATCGTGAGAATGCGGATTATGATTTTGCCCAGTGTTAATGCTTGGTCCGCGGCACGACCTACTGTCGCTAAAATATAGTGCTTGTGTTACAGTATGTACTAATAGAAACCAAATTACATTATTTTTATTATACATATCATCAAACAGATTCCTTACGCGGTAGACCGAGGGCATAAAGTGCGAAATATCTTTATCATTGCAGGTAATACATACATCTATTACTGACACCGCAGGACACCATATATACACAGAATAAATGACATAAAATACAAATATATGTGACATATTTAAACAGAACAATGCCTTATGCGTATTTAGAGCCAATTTAAATTAAAAATACCTATCATCTGAACAGCCTTAGTAACAATATCAAAGCGAGAATCACTTGTCCAATTACTGAGAAGTACACTTTAAATACAGAAGTACATTTAAAATCAGTAGTTCTTTGTCACCTGTTCGCAAGTCGCAGCGGAAGCGAAGGCCGTCAACCGATTACGATCCATCTGAATGATTGTGATTTGGTGATAAGAAAAAGTCTTCATAAATGTATTATAGTAATCTTATCGTCGAATGTTGTTCATTACATTTAAATTTAGAAATTTGAAACTTTTGAAACGGTCAAGATGGAAATGTCAATATTAGTATCTTAAATAAATATATGTAGTTAAAACTAAACATTAATTGTTGAGTAATATGTAATATGATGTAGTTTATGGTTAGAAATTTTATAATAAACGGAATGATTGCCTGTTTTAATTACGTGCCAGTCACGAATTGATGGCGGCGAAAAATCATTATTATTTCAACATTATTATTAAATCTTTTAAAAGATCAGATTGAAGTCATTTCATTAATATTACTGGAATAGTTCTAAAAGGGCCCAACACTGTCCTTCATAAAGAGAGCCATTATCACTAACCACAAATATACATAGAAAAGATTACCACGTGTTATGAAAAGTTTACAGGTGTGACTTAGTTACATAACACTTATCTGTACGTAGATCGAATGTACCTACTTCCGTATTAAGTTTGTGCGCTTGTAAGATTAAAATATCACTTGCTATAACGGCGAAAGAAAGCATTGTCAAAATATTGTATTATTATATCTTGCTGTATTTGTTCTGTCATCATTATTATCATCCTGTATTTGTTCTGTCATCGTCATCATCAGCCTGTCTGAGTCCACTGCTGGACATAAATCTCTTCGGAGGGGTATGGGCAAAAGCCCATAATCCCAACATTGAGCATGCGGGTTGAAGATCGTAGAGGCATTTATAATCGTTAATAATAATAAAGTAATCGTATGTTTATCAACTGTCTGATTACCATTACAAAGCGTTGTCTACTTTGGAATCATGTATTCCTATGTGGAGATGTCTCTAAGTATTACTTATTATTTATCTAATTTAATATTTTCGAATATTCCATTACATTAATATATTTTTTCTATTCACTAATACTGACACCGCCGCAAAAAATTTACAGATTTCTAATAAACAAAGTCATTAATGGAAATTGCGCAGATAGCTTTGACTAGGTTTGTTGGCGCCATTTTGATTCGGGCTATTTTTATCTTCTCATTAAGTGCAGGACCGTCACCTATTTCCCGACATGGCTGAGGGCAATTGAACAAACATCCTATTTTTGGCCTTTGTCTTTTAGAGTTTCGTAGCGGAATCGGGAAATACCGACGGGGCCTTCACAATTTCTTTCCTACTCAAATATGCACTGCTCAAATATATATTATCATTAATCAAATCTTTTATTTTACATAATTTTATATCCTTTGGGGATTACAAGCGTGGTTTTACGTTTTTTTATATTTTCGTTTTGTTTTCCTGTCCGTTTATTTTGTCCGTGTGTCACAACCAGTTTACTCTCAAGGTTATAGGCACTGTATACTAGTACATAACATTTGGGGAGCACGTACTTTCTAGAAACGACTATAGAATGGTGTAGTGTCTAGGTCTAGGAACGGCTATATAGATAAATTATATTTGGCGCTCTCTGTCGATAGGATAAGAGACGTAGCGTGACAATAAATTAATTTTTATATAACAGCCAATTAGATATTGCTTGAAAGTGTTAAATAGTGGAAATTTTTGAAAAAATCAAGGTATTAAAACTATCTCAGGTAGATTGAGATAGGAGATTGATGTTTTCTGTAGATGTATGAAATATGTAAACAGGTAGTTAAAGGATATAACCGTTTAAATACAATTAATTGACCTGGCATACTGACCTTAATATAAATAACTACGGAACCCCGTCAGCGCGCGAGTTCTGCCACGCGCATCAACGCGTTTGGTTATATTGTAAATTGTAATACGTAACATATTTGATTGGCCCGTTGGTTCAGTGGTTAGTGTATCTGACTGCTTTTTCCAGGGTAGTGGTTTCGCTTACCACCCAAAATAACTAAATTATACTATATTACACAAATTATTGCCCTGAGCGGAGATCGAGCCCACAACAGTGAAAGTCACCAAGTTCATCAACCACTCAACCAACAGACCAATATAAATTGATTGTAAATATAAATTGAGTTTAATGATTATAATATTATACATTTCAATTGACACAGGCAATGGAGCAAGAAGTACCCTATTTGCGTCATACTGAACGAAAAAGAGAAGATTCAAGTGTTGGAGAAGGAAAACGTGGCGGCGGCAGAGAAGAAGGTATCAGAACCTCTTGACAAGAAGAGCAAGGAGCAGCAACATGAAGTGGAGACGGCTGAAACGAACACTAGCCCGGAGAAGAAGAGAAAATTCGTTTGGAGAAGAAGAGAGAAGAGGTAAGTGATTGCTTTAACTTTTGATTGAAAAATGTTTTGTTTCATTTCGTAATATGTTATTATGACAAATTAATAAAAACTTATATGTGTGTAGGCAGAGGGGTGTATTACACTCCTTTCCCTACCCCTTCGGGGATTACAGCCGCGATGTTACGTTTACGTTTAATAAAAAACTGTTATGAGAATAGATAAAAGGTTGCTCAATAAATTTCGTGACAGCCACATTGTATATTACTACTATAAAAAGTATAAAGTGTAATACATATTATCTTGTCTATGAGTCATGATCGATATCAGAAATAATGTCCTGTCTAGACAATTGAATAATGTAAACTTATCGAAACTGATCGTAAATTCACACATTAAACGATGTGCCTGATACTCTAAATATCAAAATTCAAAACATTTATATTTAAGCAGGGGTTTGATATGACAACATTAGCCGAAATGTCAAAAGAGCACGCGAAAAGCAACAGGTTATTGACCTTAACGTGATTGTCGTCATTTGTCCACACAATAGCTTAAGTTAAACGAAGCCTTATTTAAAGTGAAAATATTTGTTTTTCTTTTTATTTTGTTTATGCTTCCAATGTATTTCAGTATTTCACACAGCGACGGCGAAACGGGAAGGGAGGGACTTCGCCATCGGATAGTTAGAAAAATGCATAGAGGTAAGTTTATTAGGAAATGCTTGCATACCAAGGCCATACTATTAGAGAAACCAAAAGAAAACGTCCATAGAATATTCAGTAAGAGATATTAAGAGAACATTAGTGAGCAGATAAATTTTTCCATTGTGTGTTGTGGATGGCTCGTTTCCTTTTTATAATAATGCACACGCCCTAAGAGTAAACGAGACGACACATACAGCAGTTCAAAATTTTGTGTAAAATATTTATCTATAAGACCGTAACGTTTATAAATAAGGAGTAGGTATAAGAAGAGCGCCTTAACATCATGACATATTTTATGTATAACCCGTGCGCGGCGGCTTAACACTTACGCGATGACGTCGCAGTGGCGTGTCTGTAAAGTGCGCCAAAAAGCTATTACATTCTTTTAATAGATGTAAGGGGTAAGAGTATTAAAAGGTCCATACATATAGACTACATAAAAACTATCCACACGGGTATCAAGTCGGGCACGGGTTGTTATAATGTACTGGGCACGTCAAACGAAACACGCCTACTGCTCTATCAGGGGTATCAATGAGACCCTGGAGGTAGAGAAGCTCTCAAGAAACGAAACATAAATTCAATGTTACCTGTCCATTCCTTTTCCCTATATTCGTTGCCGTTTTTATTTATTGACGAGCAACATATTGACGAAATAGTTCTGATGAGATAAAGGTAATTATAATTATTATTGGCATGGCCTGGCATTGCTCATTCTGGGAGAAGACCAGTGCCCAACAATGGAAGAATAAAGGCTTGTAATTTTTAATCCCACGTGTACAATAACACGATCGTACAACCGCAGGTAACAGGGTCAACAAAAAAACCAATCTGTGAACATTTTAATGGCTCCAATTATTCTATCAGTACAGCAATATCCCACTAATGGTAGGCATAGAGCTCTCGCTCTCAATTTCGGTATTTAGAATTCGAATCCTATATTTTCATTCTCATTTAAGCTATATACATTTTGTTGTAGATATAATATATCTATGATTATGTAATACGAAATTATTTATTAATACTTATTGTTGTCGAAGAGACTTGATCTGATGGTGCTCACATTATCTACTATTCTAAATGTGTCATTTTGCCTGTGACTCCTTTTCTTTTTGTGAACATAATGTACTGAAACTAAGACAACAAACTACTGTAACGTGGTAGTGATCAATTATCATCATCATCATCAGCATATTCCAATCCACTGGAGAACGTAGGTCTGTGTTCGTCCTCGCCACTTCTCCCATTTCTAAGCTGCTGAACATTACACATATATTCTTCACATATCTGATTTCCCGTCACACAATTTATTTAGCCTCTCCCATTGCGAATGCCACAGATAAGAAAACAGACAGCGTGTCAACCGCCACGGAGCCAGATGGTCAGGGTCAGGCCGACAAGAACACGCAGCCGGATGACTCGCCCGTCCACGAGTCGGAGATGGAGCTTACCAAATCCCTGATGAACGCCAAGGACGATGAAGAAGAGTTCGATGACACGGAATTGTCCAGGATAAAGGAGTTCCTGGAAGAGGCGGTGAGTAGGCTGTGTTGTTGGTCTGAAATTGTACATACGAACTTTATTATGTAAATGAACAAATTATCATAATAGTGCTTTATATTCATTATAAATTATATTATAGAGTTGCAATCTGAGCATCATAAAGAAACATTCTCAAACATTCAGAAGGTGATATAACTACATATGTAACATTTTCGTCAGCCACAGTGTAAATATTAATACACATAAATACGTAAATATTAGTACATAATATAATGTAGTTTGAAAATAAAAGGATATATTATGAAAAAATAACATATTTTTTTAAAC
>DWEE01001990.1:0-12216 GCA_018245755.1 Parelbella macleannani
AAACGTAACATCACGCCTGTAATACCCGAAGGGGTAGGCAGAGGAGTGTAGTACACTCCCACGTTTCACCAGTTACGTTTAAGTCCCATGGAATAAGTGGTGAGCCTATGTCCATACACCGGGCACAATTCCAGACTCCGAGTCACTACTAGAAATTCTTAATTAAAAAAATCTAATAGCACCCGACCCGGGATTTGAACTCATGACCTCCCTTGGCAGTCGCGCTTGCAACCGCCCGACCAACGAGGCGGTCTACTGGCTAGTTATAGTATTCAGACCCATTCTAAGAGACCACGAACCATTACTGGCCAAGTACTTAGCATTGATCTCTCCGCATCTGAAGAGGACTTGAAACTTATCCCACGACGATGCTCCAGCGCGGTCTATCGGAGATACACATAACTATTTTCGTTGTTATAAAGTCAATAGCTCTCGGCTTTATATTATATTGAAACTGAGCTTCATATCAGAAACGAAATCGACAATAAGAAATTATTTTAATATTTCTATGCATACTTAATCTATGTGAATTACAATAACGTTTTTTCTTATCTCGCTACCGATCTCATTCTGATGTTTTTTTCGAATTTACACCTGCTATTAGTCATGTAGACCCTGACTATAAAGGACTCAATAGTTTTTTAGTTCCACCATAAAGTGTAGTGTGTATTTTCATATACATACATATTGCCACTTGTAATTTTTTGTAGTTAATACTTGCAAGTTCGTGTGTATTTTATTTTCGCACTTATTCCACAAATATGCAACTATTAATATCTTTGATTTCATTAATATCCCAAAATTATACAAATCGAACTCGTTTTAGAAAACATTTGACCGATTCGTGGCATTTGATAAATTTTATCAGTTCGAGGAAACCTCTGCTGATACTGGGTAATGTCGTTTTTCGTATGTAATATCAATCCGCGTCATAATAATCAATATCACTTGTTGATTTACTTGTTTATTTTGGATTGTTGTAAAAAGACATGTTAAAGATATGTTGTAAAAAGACCCTTAAGTACGTTTCAGTAGTCAATATTTACATTTCAAATCTTTTGTGTAGCAAGAGATGGTTCAAGTCCTTCAGTAAACAATTAAAATGAAAGATTAGACTTTATTGTAATGTTGTAAAGTTTTATTTTCAGCTTTCCGAGCCTGTGTATTTAGAAGGACACTATACTCTTTTTTGAAAATTCCGCCATACTATTTTAAAAATACCTTTGTCACGTTCGCCCTCAGCATATTCGAAATATGTTCGAAGGGTATATAGAACGTTCAATATAAACGGTGGCCGTTTAATTGTTAAATGTAGAAAAAATTATAACAAAATATTTGTGTCAGTTCACACGTGGTTTTTCCTCGTTCACTCTCCCTCGGAGCCGGAAGCACTGATACCAATGACATATTATCAGCAATTTTGGTAACTTTCCACTAAAACTTGCATGCAAAAACGTATTAGTACACGAGCACGTTTTTCATGCTAATTATTCATCATTGATAATATACCCGTTTTTATGTCAATAATACACTTATTTGTAACAAATTATAATTTTCGCGTGTGTAATATTTAATTTCAGCGCAGAAATGTATCTACGGAAAACTATTGGAATAGCATAGAATATCTAATTTTAATAGAAATCTAAATTGGATTTTTTAACTACACTACAAAGCAATATCGTAAAATATGAGTAATGATTACGTTAATGCGCAATTGATTAATAGGTACTGATATCACCGCAGGAAGCATTTAATCTCTGTTCGCTCGGGATGGCGAGGCAGCTGCGGTCTACCTCAGGCAGCAGTTCCTGGTTGAGGTCACAGATGCAACTATCGGATTCTATAGCGCATTTGACATTTTGCATTCGTATATGACATTAATTCAATCCGATTGACGTTTTTAGTGAGATGAAAATTGATTCACATGATTGATTTGTAACAAATTGCTGTTCTTGTCCTACTTTTTTTTTTCAAGTGCTAAGCAAATATTGTTTGGCCATTTGATAATAGTTGACCTTTACTTGAAAGTCTTAGAGAATTGGTTGTTAACTCATTTATTGTTTGCGCTGTTCTTTTTTACTTAGGTATTTTTTGCCTACTAGTAGTTTCTTTTGCAACTTTTTTACCTAAATAATGTTAGTAAATGTAATTACAGTTAATGTTTTGTTCAACAAGCGAATCCCGATTATGTGAAAGTTGTAAAAATTCCGTCTCTTTTATCAGTGACACATTTGCATTTATTTATAAGAACCGGTGTTCGTATTAAACTTGTCATTTAAAATCCTCAACTGGATAACTAAGTTATGTTTCTAAGAAATCTAATACGTACCTATGCGAGTCTTCATTCCTTTACTCTTGAAACGGTACGAGGAATCCCTCTTTCATCGTACAGTCATCATCAGTACGAGAAACGTTTAAAGAAAGCCAAAGAGTGCCACGACGTTGTAAGTAAAAAAAGCAAACATTATAACAGGTCTTTAAGAGATTAAATACCTACGCTATAGATCCGGCGAAAGTGTCGGTTGACACTGACAGAGTGACCGAAAACGAGATTTCGCTTTTTTGACCTAAAAAAACACACATGTTCGAACCTTCCTCGTCACGTGGCCTTCGATGTTACGAAAGGTCAGCTCAAATTAATATGAAAACGCGAAAAGTCCACAACAAAGAAAAATAAACACATAAAAATTTATTAGAGGCCGATGTTCGGCTTCTCTGTAATACGATGGACTGGTAAATGGTGATTATTTGCCTTTTCATTCGTGGAATCTTAACTGTTTTGTTAGTATTTGTAGTTTGTGGACTTTTCGAGAATAAAAAAGAGTTTACAGGACGTAAATTTACCTAGAAATAGAATTAATTGTGGAACAATCTGAATCTTCACTTTGTATAAATATAATAAAATAAATATAATATAACAAATATAAATATAATTATAAACAAAACCTTTTTTTAATGAAATTAAAGTGTTGTGGTGTTTATGGAAGGCATATCTACCTATCCGCTTTCATAGACCTTAACGATTTACGGATAAATCGCAATGCATTATCATGATACTTGCACAATGCGATGCGATGCGATTGTAGTGTGCGTCAACTCTTGCAAAATACATGAAAATACAACCAAAAGATATATCATTTGTGTTCGGTACGGCTTGCCCATATATGTGGGCTTTTAACATCATTCGCTTACATTGTATTACGAACGGTACACCTTAACAGCGCGCTGCATTTCGCGCCAGACGTGCCGGTTTGCCGATTACGTTTTTAATCTCTCGTGAGTTGATTGAAAGAAATTAATTAAGCTATCGATGTAATCAATCGCGGCAACTTTTTAAAATGGTAAGTAAGGTAGGTATTTCATTTTTTGTATTAATTAATTTCCCATGTATCTACCTACTTTTTTATCGTCGATCCCTTTTATCTTTCTCCTGTTGGATCCTTGTCTCCGCTCGTTATAGGAATAAGAAAGGTCAGGGCATCTTTTGCCACGCTGAACAGGTGCTCATTTCAAATGCTTGGCAAAACATTCTAGAAAACATTAAGATGTGTAAATCTTCGCGCGACTTTTACCTTCGCGTCATAGCAAGTGATATTTTATTCGCCGTCGCCATTACTTAACTTGACAAATCGTTTACGTTATGCCAGAACATTTGTGATTAATTGAAGCTTATTTAATTTAATGCAATGTTGTAAATATACGTTTATATCTGTTCCTTAAGCCCCTACTCCACGTTGGGACTTATAATATTACTGGTGAGACATGGGAGTGAACTACATTTCTCTGTCTAAGCTTTCGGGGCAATACAGGACGGCCTCATTGGTGGATCCCGAGATAGATTCCCTCATACTATTGGATTTTTCTAATTTAGATTTCTAATAGATATTTCTAGAACTAGTTTTTGAGTCTAGATCTGTGCCCGGCGTATGACTATAGACTCATCACCTGATCCATGGAACGTAACCATAACTGATGAAACTGCCTACCCCTTCGTGGATCACAGGCGTGATGCGATCTTTTTTCTTACAAGCATAGTGTTGTTTTATGTTATTAAAAACATTTCACTATAACTCGTAGAAATATCCAGGAATCCATACATGGCTGCACTGAGTCTAATACCGGAAGGGCGTCCATAATTGGCGTACGACACGTATGCTAATGGTTTATCTAATTACTACATTTCATCGCAGATATTCACTGTCGCGGCCATTAGCATTGCTGTGCAGAGAGGAATTGCAATGGTTGCACAAATAAAAAAAATATATGATGATTATTATCGGAATGTGCGTTTTTAAATAGGGTTGGGATTCGCATTACTCAGCCTTAGCTTTGTCTTATATCATTGATATTCTATTCGCTGATATACGCAAAACTTGTACATTCTTCGGTGTATAATAAAATGCTTCTTCGGCAAATGTTCATATTAGTTAGTAAATCGTTTATTTGAATGGTTTGGAAGCAATTTTAAACGTTTGAAAATTTGTGTTATCGGAAAATTTACGTCATTTCAGATCAAAAAGGTGGTGTTTCCAGGCAAATCGTATTTGCAAAATGTTGTTAGGGCGACGTTGATTGGTTAATAAAAATATTTTGCGAATATAGAAAGCTCTATTCACATTTTACGTTAAGTGTACACATTGTATTTTTATCAAAGAAGGTAAATTTTACTTTGTTTGAAAGTACCCTTTCGTTCTCCTCTACATCAATTACAATAGCAATTAATAATATAATGCGTTTTAAGTCGTTATGCTTTAACCGGCAATTTTACTTTTGTATAGTAATTGATTTTTTTTTACATTGAGCATTTCTAATCAAAGTAAAACCGAGCCAACAACAAATGATTCAAATCTTAATTATTTTCTCTCTGCATAGTTTATATATGCATAATATATTACGTGTTATTTTTATATGATTACAATCGGTTTTCCTTCTAATGAAGCACAATTACATCAACGTCCATTTAAAAACCACGACAAACGCGAGAACAATGTTCCTGACGTGCTCGCCATTCGTATCGCGCACCTGGTGGCACTCATTGTTTATTTATATTTACAAGCAATAAAATTGTTCCTAATTTGACAATACTCGGCAACATGGGGCTGTGAGGATCCTTACTGAACAACATTCCATTGAAATTCATTTCAAAAGCAGAGGTTTTACTTATTTTTGATAGAAAACGTAATAAAAACAACATCACGCGTGTAACTCTCCGATAAGGTGGAAGAATGTAGTACCTACACTCCCACGTTACACCAAATACGAGTCGAAATAAACTAAAACGATATTAAATTTACCAGTTTTTTTTGTGTAATAACATTAATATAGTGTTTCTATATTTGACAACTGGCTGCGTGAGAAAATTAATTTTTAAGCTTGGCAACACTGTCAATGTAATACCGTGTCAGTTTTGCGAAAAACTCTATAATTGTAATAATAGTTGGAACAGTACGAAGATTATTTGGGTGCACTTTCACCATTGTCTACGGTGCAGAGTTAGTTTTAGACGAAACGAGACGGTAATTTCGTATAGCCGAGCTGAAATGTCGAAACTTTAATCAACATTTAAAAGTTTTATATAACCGTATATGACAAAAACTATGTAGTAAAATTAATATGATATTCGATTTGAAATTTGAAATTAAAGTTTTATAACGTTTACGCTACGATCAACATAGCAAAATATACCTAATTATAAATTTGTCGTTACGTAGTCTTAAGGACGGAGCGCGTTAATGGTCATTATGGAAAGCCCATGTCCAACAGTACACTGACACAGGCTGTGACGATCATGAATTTTAAATCTACTATCGATAGCAAAGCACTTTTCTACTTGACTGTAATGTAATAAATTCTGCAGTGCCGCTAGAGTGACAAGCGAGATTCGTTCTTTTTGGATCCTATATATTTCTGCAACCTATATAAAAATGTAATTCATACTAGCAACGCAGAAAAAACTTTTGTGGGAAAGTTTCGCAAGTATTTCAAGAATATGCAAGTAATACAAACAGAATATGCACATTAATTCCTTCTTGGATGAACATTTCCTGACTTAATTATAGATTATAGGTGGTATGTAACGACACCAGAACATTACTATTGTTGATTGTCTACGCTAATTTGTTATTCTAAGTGATTCTATCAACGGATACAGGACCCACATTGTTTTTGTTCTATTACGTCTTGTGTTTACGGTTGTCTTCTGTGCGGTTTCGTTCTGACTATTAACAGTATGCTTCAAAATAACCGTTCTACCATGAAGAATAGTGTGTGAAATAGATTACATTAATATACAATAACTCAAACGAAATTGAGCAACAAGAAAATTTCGTAAGCTAACAATAATTGTTTTTTGACTTATGTGAACTATAAACTATAACGTTGTGTTAATACCTTTGAATCTTAAATTTGTTATATTGTCTACAAATAAATTAAAGGGAGTTCCGTTACAAAATATTCAACACTCCGAGTTAAGTTGGAATGCCTCATGTTCGAACGTTCGACAAAAACGTAACAACGGATAGGCACCGTTTAGTATCCAACATAGTCCTGTAAACTGTTGGATCGATGCTAATAGCCGAATTATAATCATACTGCTCTACATCATCTGCGGGGTATTAGGTAGTACTAATAATAATATAATTCTACTAGACTATGTGGCTCTATTATTGTTACATAAAATACTGTTACAATACATGAACTACGCCAAAATATTCCGAAGCGGTTCCGAACAGAGCAGAAAACATTTTTCGTCCTAGCGCTTGCAAATTATCTAGTGTCCAATGGACGTGCAATTTAGTCGTCGGATTGGCGTTAATGGCACGGCTAGAGAACGGTCCGTCCAATTACGATTCGTGTGTTTGTCTCTCTATCGCGAGACTTGCTATTTTAATAATTGTACACCTAAATTGCCCTTAATTCCTAGGGCTGACTTGATGACCTACGTGTTTTGTCTGATTTTTATCCTACTAACTCTAAAAGCATTGTGTCGTTGTTTTTTTATTAATGCTTAAGCATAGCGTTAGAAATGAGTTTTTAAACTGTAAACACTCAAGTAAATCAACATTTTATTTAGGATTGAATCCAATAATGATGAAAATAATTCTTATTACATAATGAATATCACAAAGATCTCTTTACCGTTGAATTGTCATGATTCGGAGTCGGTTAATGTTCCACTCTTGCGTATATCTCGCATAATACAGCAATTTAAACTACTATCAGCCCTAAACCAGCGTCTTTGTAGGCGTGCGGGGGAGCCTTGTGCACAGGAAATCTTAATTGTTGCAAGCGGCATAAAATACCGGCCGATAACCAGTTATTTACTTACCTTTACCTACAAAATGTGTTGAATTATACGTTGAATTTTCACAAACCTATCGGTGCTACGAAAGGAACAAATTTGTGATCGATTAGACTGCTATTTATAAACACATCTAAGATTTAACTAGTAGCTGCCTATTGACTATTATTTTCTGAAAATAACGTTTTGCTTTGGACGTGGATAGCTGTAAATTTTAAAGTCTTGGAAGCAATCAATGAAATGAAAACTTCGACATTTAAACGGCTCCATGTAGCTGCCAACCCTGCAATGGCATCTCGTGCAGCGCGCGGGGGCCTTGTACACAGGAAGTGTTAATTATTGCGAGCGCTACCAAGGAGTAACCAGTTCACTTATGCACACGGGTGTTTACATAAAAAACCTCTTAATTGTTATTGGATCGATTATATAGTTGTAGCATTTCCTCAACGATCACTCATTAATCACCTGTGAGTTGTGACCCGTCGCTCGGTGTTCCGAGGTGATTATGTTTAATCACTATCACGAGAAGTATGGTTCCTTCGAGTCGGTGGTGTCGATATGTAATTAAGTTAGGGTGTGCCGGTGTAATTTTTACGATCCATGATGATTAATATTATCTCGCTACCGCAAATGGTAGCGAACATAATATGCAAGTGGTACAATGAGTTTTTGGAAAATTAATATGTAGGTATTCTTTTAAATGGTATGACTGTTTTCGGTGTCGAATTATAGGTACGCTGTATTTCAGTTGGTATCAGTAGTAAGTATATCAGCAGCATAATAGAAAACAGAAAACATATGAATAAATAATCTGTCCCATATACCAAAGCAAACTTAAAAGGCGAACTTTTAAAAAGGCAAACTTTTAAACGGCGTCAAACTTTTAAAAAGTCAAACTTTTAAAAGGCGTCAAGTCGGTATAAATAACTTCCGCGTCACTTCAAACGTCTAAAGCATAAAGTGCACTGACAAGTGTGGAGGTCAGTCACATCATGTCTTCTAATCACACTACGGAGGACGTGTTGCAACACGCCCTTATGGTCGAGCGCGTTAAGATTGAAAATAGATTGAATTTGCGTCATCGTCCAACGAGATTAGCACAAAAACGAATTCCATTAAATCATAGCTGATTACTTTTAACTTTTTTCACCGGTTACCCAATGGGTAATTGTTAACCGGGAGATATGCTCACTTAACGGGGGTTTAACAAAACAATCGCTAATAGACACGCTTGAGATAATACGGGTTCGTTGATGAACTGACATTTTGTTATGTTACGGCTATTAAAGTTTGCAGTAGTTTTTGATAAAACACCCCTTTGTACTACTGTAAAATAAAGAAGTTTGCCCAAAATTGAGGGATCGAATATGCTCTATATATATATATATAAGCTATAGTTTTCAATAATGTTTACTTCTTGAATTCATACAGCTAAAATTTCAAACTTTTTTGAAAACAAATATTAGTTATATATATATCTTGTCTGAATCAGTTGGAAATTTTATATTAATTTGTTAAAACAAATAATTGTTTAAGGTCACTATTTTTGTTTATTTTTATTTACAGTCGGCGGATGTCATTGAACGCCTTCAAAAGTCGGGCGATGTAATAAACTATGTTTACACCCGTGACACTCGTCACAATACATCCAAAGTGCATAAAAGATTACCGTTACGATAATCATTTTCATTTTTACCGTTTACAGCTATACAATGTGATATTGTTACGGTTTGCGTTTGAAAAGGAGTACGCGCTAGGGTTGCCACTTTGAGACAGCACATATTGCAAAATAAATGTGAATACCATAGTCTACATGAAATTATTCAGAATCATATTGATGTTGACAATCGAAAAATGTTTATGTGTTATGTATATTTGCGTAGACCAATAATATTTATGATTAGAATATTTATTTATATAAAATAATAAAAAACAAGGATTAAATTGTGATATTAAATAAATTATAATTGTTTCTTACAAATAAATTGTTCCCAAAAAATTTTTTTGGTAATTATATGAATAGTTGTGGCAACCCTCGTCCAGGCGTCCATTGCGCTCGGGATACAGCATCCGGCTTGCGCAAGCGCATGTCACGAGATGATCAGCGCATTGTGCCTAACTAGAAAGTGGACGCTATGACTCTCATCTGGCAAAAAATATAAATTGAACGGATATGTACGACTCACTTTCTGTGTTGGTCTGTTTTGAAATTAATATTTCTATCGCAATACAAAGGATCATGTTCAATTTGAAAAATCTTTAATGATCATTCCCGCCAAGGAATTATAGTAATATATTATTTAACTTTTTAAAACTGACGCCGTGGATTAATGTCTAATGACTGATTACCCGACTTTATAATATGGTTAAATATTGTAGGTATGAAATATTTAGCGGCGTGCTTTTCAAAACCCGTAGCAGCATCCGGCTTGCGCAAGCGCTCGTCGCCCGCCGATCCGCGCATTGTGCCTAGCTAGAAAGTGGGCGCCGCTCGCTCGCTACCTTTCATATTTTTATTCTATCTTTCAAACAGGCCGCGGATTACACGGCCAACGCAGGCTAATGCGGTATTATCCTCAATTGCATTTTGATATGTTTATTTGAATTTCACAACTCGTGGGCGGTGTCAGCTGGTCGCGAATAATGTGCCTGAGGTGTTTGCTACTGTTAGTGGTGACTTTTAGAAATGTTTGCGAGATTTAGGAGACTAAGTACTCCGTAACACTTCGTTAAAATACAATAACCGCACTCCAGTGACCAGACCGGCCGGTTTGAGTTTACTCAAACCTGCAAGCTCAGCGTGGGGACTGCGCTCAAAACACCCCTCAAGGGAGGCCCGTATCTTGCAGTCTACTGAGACAGGTTGATGACGATGCTAATGATGTTGATAATAATGATAATAAGGATTGTGATGATGATGATGAGTGTGATTTTTGCATGTAAATGAGCAAACACGAGACTTTGGTCAATACCAAGCAAGCCATACTCACCTGATCATTATTCCCTTTATTTGAGTTGTGCTCTTACTAAAACAAGCCGCGCTCGTCATCAACAATAATCTCGTTACATAAGTATAGGCTTACCATATCCTTGATTAAATAGTCTATATCATTTTATCATTGTTATAATATGAATTTTAGGTTTAATAAAAAAAAAGATACATTATCGCATATCTATGTACGAGTTTTAACACTCTAACGTTTATGGTTAAATTCAATAAAATGGTTTTACGTAATTGGCTATCGCTTGATAGATTTTAAGGAATTTGTAAGAATAAAAAACAAAATAAACTGCGAGTGTGAAGTTATCTAATACGCGCCAGGGCCTGACTACTTGAACCGGAAACGAAATTAGAATTAAATTACAATAAAAGCGCCGGCGTTGCATAATCGACGTTTCAGTAACTTTTGAAAGGTAAGGTTCACTTGTTACATTTGGCGGGTCAAATGTATTCAAATTATTCTATTCATAATTGCGCTCCTACAGGTTGTGTTGCGATAAAAAGTAATGAAATATACTATGCTTTTTTATATTATAGGACGGCATTCTGTTTATTACGTTACATTCATGACTTGCTAGTTTTTGTTGGATTCCCGCCTTTAGAAAATGATCAGATAAAAAAACATGATGGCAAGCGATGCATGTCGCGTATTGACCGTGATAACGTCGAAGAAACACGTAAAGTCTGTAAGGATAGACATATTTATTACTCTGTGCTCTCTGCCTACCCCAAAAGGGATCTGGCGTGATGATATAATAACATTAACAGTAGAACACTCGCCAAAATCTCATCAGCCTTGAACGTATACTATTTGTGTTGGTATAGAGTACGTGCGGAAAATAGAACAGAAAATATATTGATAAAAATAATAAGTAAATGAAATGTTCGGACCCGACTGTAATCCATCGGCAGTGCCAATATGTTTGCTATTCGTCGAGTTCCGGACTCCATTTCCGACGGGAAATTATTTTTGTGCGTTACCGACAAACATACTGTTATGTTTCAAAATGTTACACGTCTATACCGACAGTTCGATTTAGATAATTCGATTCATGGGCTCAGTGACCTCGTTAAACCGATTGGCCTGCATCCCGTCTGATACCTCTATAATAAAAAAAACAACATCTTTCCTTCAAATTCAAAGTCCACGAGAAAATAATGAGACGATGATTTCCGTAATAGTTAAAACGCCGCTACGTGCGTAAGTGCCTATTCCTAAATGTTTTAAAGCAGTAAAGTGAGTGCTAAAGCCTTACTAAGTCACCAGACTGAATAAACTCGTGCAGTCTAGATTTGCGCGGATACGGCCGCTGCAACGGAACGTTGAGTTTTTACCACTTTTTGCTCACCGTCGTGTTCAGTTGTGCGATTCTCAGCTTTATTGCATTGGCAGAGGGGTCACGGTTGTGTTCCTTGGTCGAGGTGTCGATTGGTTTTCACGCTATACGGAATATGATTACATCTGACTGCAGGGAAAGCAGCGGTGTGACGCTTTCCAACAGTAGTGTACGCTGATTGACCTGGAACTTGGTGTGTAAAGTGCTTTTTCATCTTGGACAGAACTAGTTATCTGCGATTTGTTTTGAACCGATTCCCTGTATCGCGGTTTCCCTTTTCATCAATTCTGTGTTCGTTATACAATTCGGCTGCACAGAAAGTTAGGGTAGCAAATTGGATAGCCTCTGAAAATGGTCTACATTGTGATGATAAATAGTGAGACAACGGACAAAGTTTATCGAAACACGATGCTTGTATATTATTAAGTACTGAACACACTTTCATGCGTACATACGTATCGATATACTTGTACACACACGTACAAATATAATACTAATGCCGACTGAGACTGTTTAATTAGTTGAAACCCTTTTAATGTTCTTCTGATGGCTGTCTCGTCATGTCAAGGGGAGACTCC
>DWEE01001991.1:0-12216 GCA_018245755.1 Parelbella macleannani
AAAAACTACTCGACGGATTTTAACGAAACTTGGTACAATTATTTTTCATACTCCTGAGCTGGTTATAGTATACTTTTTATCACGCTACAATCAATAGGATTTTCCGGGCAGGACGACGTCTGCCGGGTCCGCTACTACTGAATAAAAAACTGAATAGTGAAATTAAAACAATGTCATAAGAAGTGCATTTATATATAGGATAATAAAAATAGTTGAAAGCCCTTAATTACAGTCATCATTAATAAAGAGTTGTATTTGACATCGGCGTACAAAAAGACATAATTGGTTTATGTTGTATTTATGGAAACATCGAATGAAAATTATAAGCCGATTATATGTATTATAAGCTGAAGGACTAAAGGGAATAATTCACTTCCTTGCCTGTTGATAGTCAGTGAAAACATGAAATATGAAAAGACCCAAATGAGAAATATCTGGACTGAATAGTACGGTTTTCACAACGAGTGACCTAACCTCTACGGCCAGAGGAAATTGTTCAACACGATAAAGCGATACCAAAATCTGTGTACTGAATTGCTCAACAAACATGTACCACTAAACAAGAAGTCTAAATCCAGTTCGATAATACATTCGAAACACTACGTGTACATTGTATTCAGAATGGGCTATTTTCAAGTTATAAAACGACAGACTTTGTACAACCAGCCCGTATTACACCGTAGTCGGTATAACGGGAGAAGTGAGAATTTTTCGCACTAAAAACTTTTTAATTCACGCCCTAACTTATACTAGTTCTTTCTCGAGGAAAAGTAAAGATAATAAGTATGACGCTACTTAACTGTCTTCATTGTTGTGGACCATACAATGGATGTGGTGAGACTTTTGTCTTGTAAAATTACTTTGTGCGACATCTTGAACCGGATTTTATGAAAACATATATGTTGGTACTAACTCTAAACACATATAGAGGAACAAATCTGTTTCTTTTAAGGGTATTCGATGGCTTGTCGTTGGAAGAGGAGCTGATAAAAATAAATTTGGTAATAAAATTGATCCCGTACGAGGCGCAATGGCTAGTTAGAGAAAAGAAATGAGTGGGGAGAGAGGAGCTTAAAGTATCAGTCTCAAATCCATGGTATATACAGCATACCTTTGGCCTTAGAGTACTATTAACACAGATAACGTAACGATTTCTTTTCAACACTATCGCCACTTTAATCGGCGCTATACTGAACTTCTGGTTTCTCAATATGCAGAAATATGCATCATACATAACATTATACTGATGTTTTAAAAATCAATACAGCGAGATTGCACAGAACGACGAACTTATAAGTTTTCTACCTAGTCTGTTCAGGCCATAAGGGAGCAAGCTTCCAATATTTCAAGGACTAGTCTATATAATTTCTTTTTGATGCCGAAATAAATCCGCTTTGCGGAAGTTAAATTACGTGTGGTGAGAGCGTCGTATCGCGATCCTATCGAGTGCGAAATAAATCCGCGGGACTCGGTTGCGGCCATATTGGATTGCCGGCAAAGTATTCTCTTAAGTTTCATTAAGCGATTCGAGAGATGCGTTCAGAGATACGACGTCTAACTACCGAATAAATCGCTATAGAATCCAGGGGAACTTTGGACACACTTGATTTACTTCAGGCGAATCTGTGAAAGACATCGAAAACTGCTCGGATTAAAGTCTATCGCAAGGCTGACGAAGGAACTTTCGGATAAATGTTTTCCTATCGCATCCAGTTGCCTTTCAATGACTGAATAGTTCCATTGTTCGGAACATTGTCACGGAACACTGTATTTTGCTTTGTCTTGTTTACTTCTAATACATTTCGTGAACTTCCCTAAATGTTTTTCCTTTCAAACAATGTGTCAAAAGTTAGCCATTCTGAGCTAGTTACTTTAGTGAATCGAAACAATACACTTGGCAATATACTTTTGATTTTGCGTTGAGGCATATCTTTTAAATAGTATTCAATGATGAGATCATATTTTGTATTGAGTACATAATTGTTCTAGGTCAGACGTTACTTGTCCCAATAAATGTGTCCAATCAATTCATGAGGCAACGAGGGTTACGTAAACGAGTAGATTAATCGACACAATTATTATGAACGAGGATATCGATGATAGGAAAAACAAATGAATGTTTTTTTATTAAAAATAGTTGTTGTGCGTTGCTTTGTTAAAAATTGGAGCAGACATTAAGGTCAGTCCGGCGTTATTGTGATTTCTAGTTGCTAATAGAACAATGAATTGATGGCTACGTGGAAAAGTTATTACGAAACATATTAGAAAATATATTTGAAATTTTAATAAAATTAGCGTTCTTTTTAATATATGACGTAAATTAACTTCCGGTTAATTTTGAACGTTAAACCAAAAACATGCCGGCGGTACTAACCCCTAAAATAGCGTCCTCACGAGATTCCTTGATCCCTCAGTCCCTCATTAAGAGTCAACCCTTGGTCCACAGACTATCGCATGTCGATCGAAATTCGTTATTCAGCTTGTAAATTCGAGTATCGAGTATCGAGAGGAGAGATGAAAAAATTAGATTGTTCTAGTATAAATAAAAGCAAACGTTTGTGAGTTAGGTTTTTGTAAAGGTTACCAAATATATTTTTATTCGTTGACTTTTATATTTCAGATTCAAACATGTAGGTACATAATTTTGTAGATATCTGTATTGACGGATAGCACATATCTTAAATTTAGATGGACAAGTTGCCGACTAGAAGTTATTTCATGATATTAATATCAATAATTCGAAATATTGGTTCGATTAGTGTTGTCATATATTTGAATACAATAATATCTGTATATAATAAAGATATATACGATTAGAATAACGTAATACCTTTAATTAAAGCTTTTGTATATTATCGATAATTAATCCTAGTAACTAAGTTTGTACATAATTTTGTCGTAACTTAATCCAATTAGCTTACCCACATGTATTTTAATTGGGTAAAGTATTTGCAAATTTAATAGTATTTGAATTAATTCATATTTAACGCAGTACTGGATGTGAGATTTTGAGTAGTAGTATAATTATTGTTGATTATTTTGTAATTTACTTTCGTCTTTCCCGTGGACATGGGTTTAAGCGATCTATAATATGAGTGTTATATAATATATACTTCTTAGTTTGTTTTTTCTCCTTTTGATTAAATGCTTTTTGTATTTCTTTGTTCTTCTATGGTTATATATATTTTCATCTTTACATTGTTTGCTGATAAAGTTAATTTGAACATTTGTCACGCTCTCTCAGAAAGTTTTTAAATCTTGACGAGCCCTACGTTCTAAGCGTTTAATATCGAGGTCGAATACCTTTTTATCAAATTTCCTACAAGAAAAGATAACTTCCTAGCAGGAAATATTCAGGCTTTTTTTATAAATTCTCATTGTCATTCACGGCATGCGTACGCTGTTCAATTGAGGGAGCGCGATGGAGGCAATTCTGTAGTCGAATGAGTCGACTTAAAGTGGTGGAGGCTTCAATTTAATTTGCGAAGATATATAGAATGGAATATACATATGTAAAACGTGCAAGTTGTAGTTACTCAATTAAATTTCATATTTTTTCTGGTTATGCGATTATTTCGTATATGTAAATCGGCGGACACAGAGAGGTGAAATATATGACCAAAACTACTTGCAGGAGAAAAACAAATTACTTAATTTTTTTAAACTGCGTGATCCTCAGACTGAATTATTCAATGAAGGGTTTTTAAGAATATAACGAACATATGAATTAAATCAATATAAATCAACTAAATGTTATTAAAAATGTTTTCTACTTAAAAAATTACGCTACGATTAAGCCTTCAGCTTGATGACACCAGACGATGCCGTTTTCACAAAACTGTAGAATATTCTGGACAAATATACGAACAAAGGGAATTAAAACATCGCTTGTAATAATCATTCAACTGTAAATCGCAGTAATTATTCGTCAATAATTTTTAATCAGTTGTCGCCGATAGCCGTGTCCGTCCAGCGAGACGCGACCGTTGATTGTGATCCTATTATCCTCCCATTAATTCGTTTAATTATCGTTAACGATACGACGATACCTTATTATGTTTTGGTAATTATTTGTTATTATTATTAAGAGTATTTATTTATTATTATTACTAAAAGAGTGATGAATGTAGAAAAATCGCGTAAGGTCTACAAGGAAAGAAATATATTATCGAAATCAGTGCTCTCTGTCTATCCAACAAACGAACTGGTATAACAATAATAATAATATTAGTTCACCCCTATTTGATTAACACATCAAACAATTCCATATCCAACTGACCACACCTATGGACCCTACACGGAGCCTGAACTATGTACTTACAGCTCCTCAGTCAACAACCTACAACGCAAACCCTGTTATATCCGCTCAGTCAACAGGAGGTGCGGGGTCAACAATAAAGGTCAAATATTTAGCGGCCACCTAGCCAAGATGTTTGCCAGGTCACACTATACCAGCTCGTTGGGTTAGACGAGGTTTTGATACGAAATAACTTCAACTGGAATTGTTTCGAAGAGTAATGTAAAAAAACTTTCGCAATGTTGTTATAAGAGTGACATTAGTTATATTTTAGGATAAGTCACAAGTATTTGTCATAGTCGAGAATTCCCAAGCCCGTGCTCAGAAAACCTTATTACTAACTACTAATCACTGATCAATTAGTTAAACTTCATACAATCGTCACCTCTGTTAACTTTAAAATCATATAAAGGGACAAAACTGGGTTTTTGTCTGTTTTGAATCTATTTACTCGTATATATAACCTACTTCAAGTTGCTCGCTAGTGAACACGTTTATGTACTAGCATTATTAGAAGATAAAACATACTGCAATACATTCGGATTTAGAACTCGTCAAGTATTAATTTCAATTACATTCATTAAATACATCTGTAAATTGATTAAATCTAAACTACACGCCAATTTGAGCCATTTTGACATCAATTTTGTGACGCATATATTAAAATATAATAAGCTAAAATAATATTACTTATTTCTTCAAATGTAGGTAGAACTGTATAGGCGATTAGTGAAACAAACGATCTATAGGTTCTATCTACCGGGCACACTACGACGTTGCTGTGAAGATAAACTCCGCTTGGAAATTAAGGAGCGCCTAAATATTTGTATGGGACGAATATTTGTTCGGAAGCTGGGATTGTCACCGTTTTATTTAACGCCCGTGGTATTACAATGGCGTTCCACAAACACCGCGAGTTTGTCAACTCTAAGCATGGATCAAACAGAACAAGATAATTCTCTTTGAATCGAGATAAAATGTTTTTATTGCACTTTTACTAGACAGTCTTCCTTCGTTCCTACTCGTAAGTACTAATAAATTTTGTGAGCAAACACGCGTACACACACACGTATATATTATACACGTATAAAACTATGCATTTAAAATGCACAAAATCAGACTTAAAAAAAAGAGTAGAATATTTTGGAAGAGAATAAAAATTTTAAGCATAATCTAATGGTGGAGTGCGTGAAACAATCGTTATAAACCATTAACTATCAACTTTGTTTAAGTAATGATTACATAATGTATCTACATGTTAAATATTCAAACACATTTTTCGTACATTTTAGCGAAACTACATAAAACATTCCGAGTATTTTAACTCTACTGTAGATATAGAGTTAAAAGCTCGTACAGAAAGTTTGGGAACAATGCGGTCCGGTGTCGTATATAATAAAAGTGTCAGACACATACTCTCGGGCTCATGGCTACTCTACGGGAACGACTTGTGGGTCTCAACACCGGGGTATTATAAACCCTATCTAACTATTGAAAATTTTAAGCAAAGAAATAGACCCATGACAAATTAGATTAGATTAATTTAATGACAACAAAAGCAAAGATCTTTTGATACTTTGCAAAAGTGTACGATTATTTTATTACCTCCCTCCCCTCCAACAATAGTTACAAACACATTTAAAATATGCATTAGATGTAAGTTGAAAAAATAACATATTACATCCGCAGCTGAAGTATGCTATTTGCACTACGTGTGAACTTATCTGGGTAGTTTATGAATGAACTTGTCGCTTACGCGGTACTAAAAGTTTTACTAACGCGCGGTCTTCGCGCCCATTTATAATAAAAGTGTCAGATACATCTAGAGCGCTCAGGAAGCAGGCAGGTGGTGATAAATAACCGAAACCACCTCTGAAAGTACTGATTTTTTAATCTCTCCGGCGGATTTAAACAAAAGCTGCATTTTGCGGATTTGCCGCTGTTCTAAAATCCGCGTGCATTTGAACGTTGATTTTTATTCTATTCCAGGTTTAGTTGCTATCGCTATATGCTTATTCATACCGCTTTATTGAATTTTATATTTTACATGGTATTTTTATATTGATGTACAAGAATTAAAAAGGATTATGACAGTTCTAATACATATCAATCTTAATAACATTCCATTGACATCTCAATTGTCCGAAGATTGCAATAGAATTGTCAATAATATGTATGATATATTTTTCGGTTAGACACATTATATATTGTCGCAAGTGCTGTTTAACATTAAGAGCATATTATATATTATAGCTATAACCACAACACTCGAGTCGCGCGGAGTTTCCGAGCTGGAGGCCAACCGTTTTTGTGGTGACGGAACATCCACAGAAATATATCTCCTTCCGAGTGCCCGGGAGAGCGCTGAACATAACGGCTCTCTTGAAATATGTCTGGAGATATGATTATTTTCACATGGAAAGCATTTTTTACTGTATATTTAGAAGATAAGATAAGTCGCGAAAATTCAGGCCAAGAAGTTATGAGTTTTGAAGTACATTTAAATTCCAATAATGACAAAATTGGCAGGTAACGAACGGCTTAATAGACACAGGATAGCATAGGAACATAAGAAGTTTAAAACCCTGTTATGTAGAAAGTAATTAAACCAATGAAGCCTTTCTACACTTTTCCTGAAGCTTTCATGAGCAAATGAAGTGCTCAAGAATTTCTTACTAGAGGAGTCTGAGAGGAAGCTTGATGTAAATCACATCTAAACTAATATACGGTGAACACAATACTCGTTTCATAGTAAGCTGCGGCGTAATAAAAGTTAAAAGCATTTTATGAATCTTAGACGGAACATTGACCCCTAAAACGTTCTTGGACGGGAATCAACGAAACGTAACAGGAACCGGCAGTTACAGGCTTTCCGGTCGTCGATTTACATCTTAAAATTATGGATTCGCAAAGGAATGAATTCTGTTGATATTTTTTTTCCTGTACTCCCCGCTTTTCGTTGGCTACGGAATATATTAGGCGCATAAGATGAATTAATATATCGAGTTTTATTTTGTCTCAGTGAAGAAGCAATTCTTATTTCATTTCATTCCAGCGTAACATTTGCAAGAGATTGAAGACATGTAAATATAAAGCACTAAAGGCTTCGAGAACAGCTTAAGCTGTTATTAATGCTTTACTTTATAGAATAGCTCAAGCTTGATGGTGACTTCGAAATCGTACATAAAATGAAATTTCTATATAAAATAATTTTAACAACTTAAGTCCGTGATGTTTCGAAGAATCAAAGTGTCAGTAGCGTACCTGGTATAAAGAGGCTCACGGCTCTCGGCTATACCCTAATCCCAGGTGCTGGCGAGGATTAAAAGGCATAATAAGCTAAAGCGGAATTCTCCGGATTCAAAATTTTAGATCCAACCTGGAACAATAGTCGCACTTTCGGCCACTTGTCAACTCGCGTAATCTCGCTTTACACTTAAAATCCCTCTCGAACCAGTTTTAATCTGAACGTACCAGTTCCAACAGGTTTATTGTTCGCGCCTCGCCGTGGAAACAGTAGACGTTTTTTCCCGTCTCGCTAATAATAGGTTTTGTTTCAATTAGGACGGGTTCCGCCGTCGTATTCATTGTTAGCAAAATACAATCATAAAACTGAATGGCAGTAGGTAGTTTCCAACGGACCTCTTTGCATAAAATCTCATTCGAAACTAATCAAGATTACGGGTTTCTTTTTTCTTCCTTAAACTCATTTTAACTTTTTTCCTCTCTTCTACGACCACTTAACCACGTAGTTATGGGAGTAAGTTAAACAAAGGCTAATATTGGGGTTAATTCTAATTCTAGATAACAGAGTTTGTAAGAGATAATATACTTTGGCATAACTACACATGCCACGCGCTATCTACCGTTTGGTGGTCGCATATTATACATATTATAAAATCCATATTAACGATAATAATCTGTTCGGATAACTTTACATAAGGTTGTCAGACCCTAATCTTGGCCCGGCCTGTGAAACGGTAACCAGGCGGTTAATATGTTACATATACAAATATCTGAATACTTTACATGAAACATTTAATATCCAGGTAGAAAAAATATTCGCTCTGGTTTGGAATAGAACCCACAACCACCACCTCAGCAGGCAACTTAAAATCAATAGACCAACATGTCAGTCCACCAGCCAACACAAATATACAATGAGTATGTTGATACTCGTAGATGCAGGTGCCGAGGGAGACGAAGTCTCACCTCTCTAGGCCAACAAGGACAGATGCTGCTGATGGGAGTCGTAGAAGTCCCACAATCGTTGTGTGTTTATAAGCATCAGGTCGGTAAGGATAAAGATTTTTGGTAATCAGAGCTCTGTCCATCCTGTGAGTATCCTGCGGGATGATATAATGATAACAATGTAAATATTCTCTGTCTGACTTCCTATATATAGCCTATTGCTGGTGTTTAAGTATTCCCTTTAGGTGAGCTCCCCGCGATGGCAATGCCGGCGAGTCGGGTTCAAAACAGTCCGATGGTTGCCTGTTGCGGCTAATTTGCATATCGCTGATTGATTATTCAATCGAACTCAGTTGCCCTTAGAGCTCTACGCGGTAATGTCCTTGATATATTCTTCTGTGTATATCGCATTGGCTTAAATGGTGAAAGCGTTAAGTTCTATTATATTCTTTAAACATTATATATGATGGAAATGTGTACCTATAGTACTTTCATGACATTAGGCAATTCTGTAGGTTTCTGTAGGTATCTGTAGATAGAAATTTGAAAATTATACCGCGTTCTCAAGATTTTTTTTAAATTTTTAGATAATAATAATACTTATATTATTAGCATTCATTTGCACGTGACTCACTAATTATTTGATAGAAGTCTTCATTAGTCCTAATTATTTCTTGAATGTTTTCACCTGACGTTATTGTGTAACAAAATTGGTAATTTTATTTACAATTTTTCCTGCTTTAAGAAAAATAAACCACTGTTATTATAGAAAAGCCTATTGAAAATACTCTCTGATTTATAAAAAAATGTGCTTAATCTTTTGTAGGAGAGTTTGGATTGCGTTTTCCCTTTGCCAGTTTTCGTACTACACTCCATTGCTAACCCGAGACTGTTATTATTAATGGACACTAGATGTCATCACTTGTAACTTCAAAGTGCTATCGCATATTTCAAGCCATTAGAAAATATGCAACATTTAAATTTATAAAAACTTAACATAGTGCCCTTGAATTTGAATGTATTCTAAACCGACAACACAATATTGAACACGATAGTGCTGCCATCTCCAATACCGTGGTCTCTGCGGCCAGGTTTGTGGATTTCACAAGCCTTAGAGAACATTGTGGAGAACTGTAAGGTGTGCAGGTCTCCACTCGTTGTTCTTCTTTACCGTTACAAGTGGTATTTGTAGCACTTATTAAAGGTACATATTATGTCTCTTTTGGATGAGACTTATGACTGTAAAAGGAGTACAGCAGAGCTGGAAGGAAAGGGATATTTAGCATTCAGTGCTCCATCTACCTCTAAAGGCTTGGCGTGAAGACATGTATATCGTTTTCTCCCTTTCCATGTACGTACAGAACAGTTTTCCGCATACAACAAAGTTAGAATAAGTCCACAACAGTGAGGCTGGCTGTTGCGGGACATTAGCATATCGCAGATTGATTATTCAATCGCGGCTGTCGCCGGTGGACACAGCGGGCCGATTCCTATGCTAATGAGAATTATAATTCCGCACTCCATCTTCATATTGAGCAAAGCGCTAGAAATGTCGACTTCATGTTTTATTTAGCTATTCAAAATTCCTGTACACCGCAATAGAGATAAGCACAAATACCTTATTATTATTATTGTTTTGTTGTACTAGGTCACTATAGGGGTAGGCAGAGAGCACTGAGTACCCAAGGTACGAGTATATGTTGCCACAGAGCTTACGGGTTTAATCCACACAGAAATATTAAAAGATATACTACATCATTACTATAATAATACTAAATATAATAAAACAATATATAATAACACGATAATATTTTTAATATTATCCTTGATATCGAAAGGCAATGTACGTTCCCTATTATTCCTTATTGATTTCGAGGATACGAATCTCTTTTATGGAGACAAAGGTTTCGGCGGCTACGGGAAGTCTGGATGTGTGGGAATATTGGCTATTAATACAACCTTACGAAGCTTTAGCCGAGGCGACTAGTGAAATATTCGGAAGTGTAAACTGAATAAATGTTAATAGATGCAGTTTTGTAGCAATGCTTTAACAAATAAAATATATTACAGAATATTAACGTTAATCATCAACATGACGTCCTGAAACTACATATTTTTTTTTATTTATATTCATTTAAGGTTTATAATTCCACATCAGCGCTAGTTAACAGTACGTTTTCGATTAAAATCATTCGTTTCCTCGATAGAAGCTCGCTGGAAATAATATCTTAACGGATGAATCACTCCTTTGGATATCCAAATTAATTCGCTAAGACAATCCTCTTAGAACGTACCAGCTCATTATCGTAATGCCGGGTGACATTACCCTCCTCACTCCGAACATAAATTAATAGTGGGCGACACCTGCATCTCACCCCGGGCGAGCTCCCTCTCACCCCTTGCAATATTCACAGGAAATAGAATAAACGACGGTATCAATTATTTTGTATCCCCCGTTACTACGTTCTCTCGTTAATTTGCGACGTCATAAGTCCTTATGAAAGCAAATAGAACATGAGGTGTTTTGTTTTATTTGCAAATGTTTCTCTTTTATTATAATGTCACTCTAGGGTCCTTACGGGGTTGATAGAGGTCACGAGCATCAAATATTTTATCTCCTATCACTCTCTTACGGACGCCGGTATCGATACCGACTTGTGATTCTCCTAAATCATCAGCCTATCTTAGTCCACTGCTGGACATCAGCCTACCCCAATGAGCGCCATCGCGCCCTGTCTTCGGTTTTTCGCATCCAGCATCTGCCTACTACAGCTTTTCGCAGAAGGCCATCCCACCGGGCCGGAGGGACTCCTAGTCCTACACTATGTTTGCCGAGTCGCGGTCTCCAATCCAGACCTCGCCCACTCCGCCGCTTCTCGGTTCTTCAGCAGATATACCGAGTCCATTGCCATTTGGTCAAAATAGCTAAAGTGATCGTTGGCCTTCCTTGGAACACATCCATCAACATTTGTTTGCTATATTTTTTATAATTCTCTTGTAACATGAATAATCGCAAAGTTTATATACCTACGTATGAGAAAAATCTGAACGTCAAAACAAATCATATACACCGTTGTAGATTTGATACAAATATTGGCAGTTAACAACTAAATGCAGACACCGGTAAGTTTATTCGAAGTCATACATATATCATCGATAAAATTTATCACTCCCCCACTTCGTGTAGTACTCATAAATACGAATACGATACAACAATACACCATCTCATTCCGAATCATTACCAGTTCGGTTCGGCAAATCCGAAGTTTGATGCTCGAGACCCCGAGATCCACGGATTTATATCAACTTACAGTATTTGGGGTTGGATTTGTGTATCATAGTATACATATATTCATAAGAAGGTTTTCTTATTCTTGTCTATTTATTTTTGGCCAAAGTTATTTGTGAACCGAGATCCGATGACGAGTAATGGTTTATTTTGAATTATTGTTACTGAAGTTCAATTCATAAATATGAGATTTTGTCGTCACAAATGTTTTTGCCTGGCTAAATTATTGTATCGGAGAGAACATATTGGAAACCGTAATGAGAAATGTTAATAAATAACAATTGTAAAATAATAATTTTTCGACATATTTAAACCGCGGTTGTTAAAAATATCTAATTTGTAAATTACTAATTAATTTTAAAAACTAAAAACGAATCACTACATACAGTTTTGATAATCATACACATTATCGAAGACTATTAAACCGTATCACAAGCTA
>DWEE01001992.1:0-12215 GCA_018245755.1 Parelbella macleannani
TATCTTTAAGGTAGTCACAGAGGGAGCTATGATATTTATTATAAGCAAGGCAATAAGCAAGGCAATAAGCAAGGCATATTAGATTATATATTTTTTTGTAACGCTCACGTGACGTCACATGCAGCTATAACGTTTATAGGTAGGTATGTTTAACGTTTATAACGTTGTAACGTTTATTAACGTATGGTTAACGTTCATAGGTAGGTGTGGTATGTATATTATTGCGTAAATAATTACCACAAAGATTTATATTATAACCTAACTACTGTGTGTGGGGGTTTGCTTAAAATATACATATATTATAGCACAGTATAATAATTTATATTCCAGCTCCGTCTGTGACGACTATAAACAGTGCCATATCTAGGACATCAGAGGTTCCACGGAAAATCGTGCCCGGAATAGTGACGTAGCGTATTTTTTTATCGATTAAAAACATCTCGCTGGGTTTAATATCGATATCTTGGAATAATTTGGATCTGAGAGCGGTTTTTGCTGCGGCACCTCCGCTGGGAATTATCTTGAGAACATTACGCACGATAGATATACTGTAGCAGATGTAGTATAAGATTAATATAGTTGTTTTTTAATTAGTAAATAAATAAGTGTTAATTTTGAAACTTGAATACATATTTTTTTTTACATTATAACATTGAAAAAGGTGTAGAGTAGGTATAGCAACATCGGCGACAGTTATTACAACCTCGCATACAAAAAAATCAGCATGTCATATCGTGCGAAAGGCGCAATTTCTTAGTCATATATTAAACAATTATAAATCTTGGACTCTTCATAAATTTCTCTGCAATATTGTCATTTTTTTTTATAAATACCAGAAATTAATAATAACATCGTTATTTATTAACAATCCATCAAACAGTATTCATAAGTATGCAACGTTATTTTGCCGTCCTTATATTTTATTTCTTGGCCTGTGGCCAGTGGTTGTCGATTCTGATAGCTGAGGCGGTGGGTTCGTTTTTCACTCAGGACAAATTATGTATATGATCTAAGCATAATTATGTGCTACGTTAGGATGGACAGGACTGTAAGTATGTATTTATGTTTTTATACCTATGTATATTTATTAGCTGTCTGGTCAACACGGCTTATGTTCTACCTTATCATTAATCAGATAATACGTGTAAATTGTCGCAGCCTATTTATATTCGGTTTAATAACCGGAAAACATCATTATAGAGAAGTAAATAATTATACTCGTCCACTTTATTTACTATCAAGGACACCTGGTACTAAGCCCATTACGTATTTTTTTTTGTTAATTCACTTTAAAATTCCACATAGAATATGATTTTATACGTTCTATAAAGAGAAAGGTCGAAAAGTTTCACCGACATTCTTGATAAGGTTTTATGATATAAAATATCATGTATTATTATCATCACACCGTCACGGGCTATGGGCTAAACAGAGAGCAGTGTCACATATCTCTATCCTTACAGAAACGATGCGCTAATAAAATAATTATTTCTTTTCTTTAAATGTGCAAGTCTTGGTACTATAATTACAGAATCATAACCAAACAAAGTGTAGATATTCCGGTGTCGATTTTTTTTATCCCACAGATAGTGTGCTGAGATAGAGAGCGTCTAACTCGTCGAGGCGTCGGTAATCAACCACACACCGTAATCAAATTGTGCTGTAAAAAAATATCTAAATCATTGGCAGGATGCGGCCGAAACATTAGTGGAGCCGGCGCTGATGGCTTGCTACATTCCCGCTTTTGTTACAAATCGGTATTTACTGAACCGACCATAGACGTGTAAAGCAGAGCTCAATTTTGTGTTACATTTTGGATCTATAATATTATATTAATTTTTTTATTGAATTCGTGTTACGTAGGTGATTAAGAATTTTTTTGTTTAAAGGTTTTGTTTGAAGTAAAAATTTTGAAATAAATATAATAAATGCATGACGTTAAAAACTGAAAGTAGTTATAACTGTCAGAAAAGTACCTAAAATTGATATTGTAAATTTCTAAAAAATAATATTAACTTAAAGATTAAAATATTATTTTAATTACATTGACCAAAGTATTAAAAGTAGGTACATAATAATATTCGCGGACAAGGGCAAAGGATCAAACTAACAAAATGAATAACGTTAATAAAATATTTCACTACTTAGCCGAATGCAACGCGCGCCGAGACATCGCGCCGCGGGAGTGAAAAAAGAAAAAAAAACAAAATGGAGGCATCGCGCTTTGTGGCCGGCCGCCATTACCAGAGTCCATTACCTTGATCGTAATTACGAGTCATTAGAGTTCTGCCTCGCTCCCGTGGGGTATTAGTGCGCCGCAAGAGATATTGCCTTTTAATATCTGTAGTCTGTACAATCAACTTTAGCATTGGGGACTGGCTCAGTATTCACATGAGATGTAGTGACGTTACATATTATGTACGTAATATGTCACGTCTGCGGTTAATGATAAAATGATGAAAATCAAAAAGTTAAATCTGTATTTCATGTTCCTTGAAAGTAGAAACTTTGTACCCATATTGAATTATAAAATTATGGAACTCATTACAATTATATTATTTTTTAGAATGCAAAATATTATTTCAGACATGTTGCGTATTTAATAATCCTATGTGCAGATTGTTTACTTCATTCATTATTCAAAATGTGTATACGATGGGCAAGTGTAAACTTTCTAATACCTTATTTCCTATTATATTTTCCTACGAAGATAATAACATTATTTGTATATTTATTTTTTATTGCGATATTTAAAAGGATTATACATATTTACAAGACTGCCTCGTAGGTCGAGCGGTTGTAAGAGCGACTGCCGATTAGGAGGTATTGGGTTTAATTCCCGGGTCGGGTACTATTGGATTTTTATAATTTAGAATTTCTAGTAGTGACTCGGAGTCTGGATCTGTGCCTGGTGTAAAGCAATAGGCTCACCATGGCATAAGGCATTCCATGAGACTTAAACGTAACTGGTGAAACGTGGGAGCATACAGTACAAATTTGCTGTAAATAGGTTTATGCAGTAATCCGAAAGTATTTGTGCACATAATAAAAAGCGGGCGATTTAATTTTGTCGTCTCAAAGTGAACATGTCAAGCGACAGCGAGATGAAATTAATTTGCAACGAGACCAGAGCAGCGCGAAAAGGGATATCATTTACTTGACAACTTGTTCTTTTTCAACTCACTGTAACTTTGTATCTTATTACTCATTTTATTTATAGTATTCATATTTTACTTTTCCTATTTATCCGTTTTTTGTTTGATTCTGGTTATAAAAGTTTATTCTGCTTAGAAGAACGTAATTTTTGACTTGTTTCTCCCACGCAGTAGTTTGAGGGCCTAGTATATTGTGTCGGTTGAAAAATTAACTAATTAGTAATAGTGGACTCGTTTCTCTTGTTGTTCTGTATCTGTTTGCCGCTTTGTAGTTTGTTTGCTCAATATTTAAAATAATTATAGGTTTTAATAAAATTCCATCGAATCTAAAATATATTTTGATGATAATTGAGTGGAAACATAAGGCTCTATCAGGATTATTTTCATGTAATTATTATTATATTATAAAAAGACTACAGTTAATATAACTTAAAAGCCTCGGATTCATGTCATTTCCCTATCACACAGTTGGCGGGGCTTCAACAAACTTCAACGACTTTCGTCTTTATGTAATGGGGATAAAGTTCAAAATACAAATGGGTCATGTTAAACAAAACAAAATGTTAGTGAGTGTTATAAACGCAAGTCATTTGTAATTAATGTCTCACAATACGATTGGATACATCCCGATATCGTTGCAGCCCGAGATAAGGCTTAAGTATTTCTTTTTATAATGTATGAAAGTATGTATGGATATCTAAATATAGTATGTAGGTACAATTATACTGCGTTGTGTGTGTAAGGAAGGTACTGGCTAGGTATATTTATGTCACTCTGATTAAAGTGCAGTGTATATTAATACAAAATAAACTTTAATTATTCAATTACAAGAGACAGTAATTGAAAAAAATATATTTTACTTTAAATTACCATTCACTTCATATAGATGCAGGTGCCAAGAAGGACCAAAGATTAGATATTTTGATGAACGTAAAAGTAGCACGTCAGTTTTGGCACCCGATATAACAACAATAATTCATCAGAGAGTTAGTACTACGTAGTTAATGAACCACTTTTACGTGATTTAACTTCTCTAAGTGCTTCTCCAAATAATGAATGTTGGAACTGAGTCCCGCGTGCTTCACGTCTCGCCGAAGCGGAGCAGTTTGGCAACAATCCCGGTCAACTCCTTCAAGTTTCGCAATCATGACTGTTTCCTGCGCCTGACTTTTTTTGCCTAATTAGCTAAAAAATTACGACAAAACAAACGTCAGTTAAGCCGCGACATAATCCAATCACACTAGGTATCGTTTGATTGAAAATAAATTATGTATTTTAAAAATGGCAATATGAATAAACACTAAGTTAATAACATGTTTTCTCCGCTACAATTAAGTATTACGAATTACGCCGTTTCAAAATATCTATCCCACGCGGCACCGGATATTTCATTGTTATTATGTGTTATCATGTTTAAAACTTCGACTCAGTAGGAAAAAATTATTAGCCTTGTGACTGACGGTCCGCCGACGAACCCATTTATGGCTCACGATAAAGGAATTAAAATTGCACGTACGGAGCTATAATATATATTAATATACTGTGCTATAAAATGTATTATAGCAAACGCGTGAAACAATAACAATTCTATAATATATAGGTATCTATGCGGTCATTATTAATCGTCTTGCTAATCCGACTATTGTCTTGCTATTTCAATTCGTATATAGGTATACCATTTGACCATGACCAGATTACCATTTGACCCGTTCAAAAGCGCGCAGTTCGAATCGTCAACGACCCAAAGATTACCGAAAGGCTAGAACACTTAAGTCTGCGAAGGGACTTGGGCTTCCTTTGCGTGTTCTACCGGTTCTACAATGGTGAGTGCTCCGAAGAACTGTTCGACCTGGTGCCCGTGTCACCCTTCCTCCATCGCACCACTCGCCGAAGATAAAAGTTTCATCCGCATGAACTGGACTTGTGGCGGTCCTCCACAGTTCGGTTTTCACGATCGTTTTTGCCGCGCATCTGCAAAATGTGAAATGAGCTTCCGTCCGAGGTTTTTCCGGAGTATTGCGACATGGCGTTCTTCAAGAAAAGCGCAAGGAGAGCTCACATTCAAAGCCGGCAAGGCATTTGCCACTTCTCGGGTGTTGCAAGTATCCATTAGCGACGGTGACCACTTACCAGCAGGTGGCCAGTCTACCTATTTGCTAGGCTAAATTTTGACGAAAATATATATTTTATAGCGATACTTGCAGTCACTGAAGTGTTAAAAGAGGGAATATTGTATAATATGCCTTGCTATAATATATAGGTGTTATCGTTTCGTATATGACGACCATTATGTGTCGGATGATAAACATCTTAATGTACAAACGTACACCATTATGTTAAGCCACAGATATTAATGATAACAATCTTGTGTTATTTATGTCTAAATATCAAGCTTTTACTTAATACTGAGTTTTATGAATAGCAAAAAATTCTGAGTGAATCAAATTTTTTTGTGTCTAAAGTACCTACAGTGATATCTAAAAATTGCACATAAATAAATATCTTGGGAGTTTTGATCCTAATCAAGGGAAAGCTTGTGCTTTACTAGACGACTGATAAACTACGTCATATAAACAAATATATAATAAATACTTGGATTACTGGGTGTTTTAAATGTTTTGGGTCAATGTGGTTAGAAACGGAGAAAGTCGAATCGTGGGTGTATACGACAAGCGGCCGTGAAGGTAAAAGGAAAAACGCACCGTATTTAGATAAAATAGTGTAAGCACAATTAATTCTATTCTTATTTTATTACCATTGTATAAATGCTAAAAATTATTTAAATACCGTATCGTTAACGAATATTTCGACCGATCTCATCAAAACATGTCGTCGAATCGTATCATTATTTAACGATATCGTGTCGTCCCCTAGCGTTGTAAACGGCCTCACATCATTCCCGAGGTATAATTTTGTACGGACGAAGATGCCAGTTTTTGTTGCCGCGATATTGTCATTCCACGGAGATTTCAAGCTAAATAGATGACCACGCTTCTTGTAGATAGATGACGTTTTTGAGGACACTTAATGATGGCTTAAACGACCCGAAATTGGGCCCTTAATGTGCCTCGTTACATATGAAATCGTTTTAAAATATTCCATGATCGTTAAAGAATCTTTAAATAGGATTAGCTTAAAGGGTATGTAAGTATTTATTAAGTTGATTACAATTCAAATATAGTGACTATAAATATGAAATTATAAACCGGATATTGATACCAGAAACCAGTATTAATTATGTATGTCACAGTATATTATACATTTTCATCCATACTGATTGGAATATTAATATAGTACCTATATTCCCTATAACCCTATAATGGATCTGTCATTATCTAATTGTCATTACCCGCTTTTGTAAGATTTTTCCGATACATACTTACTAATAAATCGATAAAAACAAAAATATAACACATTTTATCGATTTTATCGTACAACTTCCGTATCATTTTTTCCTTTTGCCGTAAGAGTTACGATCGAACCGAACCCACCCGAGCCGACCGTCGGGGGTCTTTATTGCAGCAATAAATGTTCATATCGACACAAAAAGAATAAGCAACTAAGCTTTTTGGATGAATTAATTCATTTTATGACTAAAAAACTACAAAACAGCAACAATCTCAGCGAGCTGAAAACACAGGCTTCTAAAGCTACAGGCAATTAGACAATAAGAAAAAAGATTACAAAATGTTGATATTTTTGACAGCAAGTAATGTGTTATATTACTTTTAGTACCACGCAAAATGAGTAGAATTAATTATTAACAGCATGTATGTTAATTATAAATAGAAATGTATTTACAATAAATGTCATAAGAGTATGATCTGTTCGTTGTAGTTATTATCATTAATTTTATATATTACCATCTTCACGAAAAGCAAGTTTAATCAAAATTCAACGACACAAAAATTTTATATTTTATAAGAAATAGCCTGCAAGATATTATTATAATGTTTAAACACATAGGTACTATTTCTCTGCGAACTATTGAATTACCGAAGTTAATTAAGCTTGTCGACTAAGTAATCATTTTGAATAAAGGTTATTTGTTTATCCATTTGAACTACACACAAATAAGTCAATATTTCTCTATATTAATTGGTTGTAGACTTTCGAATTTGGTTAATTTTTCTCGGCTTTTTTATCATGCAATTTTTGAACCACAGGTTCTCCACGATGTTTTCCTTCCCCGCTAAAGCAAGTGGTATGATTAGGGTACTATTGGATTTTCCTATCTTGAAATTTCTAGTAGAGATTCGGAGTCTAGATCTGTGCCCTGTGTACGGCAATAGTCTCACCACCTACTCCATAGTTATTATGGCATAGTGAAACATAAAATTATCTGGTGAAACGTAGGAGGTTTCTTCACTAATCTGCCTACCTCTTCAGAGATTATAGGCATGATATTACGTATTTTAGGGTCATAACCTCATAACTATGGCATAAGCGTATATTGGAATCTAGCAGCCATATTTTTTTAGGCTATTCGAAACAGTTATATAATAAAACGTGGCACTGAGGAGAAAGAATATATTCTCTGATCAAATCGGAAATATTCGAAACACAGCACCCTTTAATTGCCCTGTACACGATCTAACGTAATATCATATAATAATAAAACAAACTAACTCCAAGGTGACAATAAAGTTGGCAACGTCCAGGCGTATAGCCGCAGGTGTAGACGAGCTCGTATATCTATCAGCGATAGATAGATATCGCATTGAAGGATCAAACGTACCCTGGCGCAGGATGGCCGTACTTCAACATCAAAGGGCTGGGTTTATTTTCAGCGGACAGAGATATTGTCACGCATGACCCGACTGATGGACGACGAGCCCAGGATGCGTCGGAGCGGCGACTTTGTGCTGTAACTATAGGGTTATAGCATTGTCTTTAGAATTGTTTTATTTTTAATTTCTTACCAGCCAAGATGGGATTGTGACGTCATTATAGCTGTAATTGGATATAAAATATACAATAATTGTGCTGAAAAGTAATAGTGTAAGGTAAATTACAACAATTTCAATGAAACTGATTGCAAGGTACAATAATATATATTTTATTAATTATATTTTTTATCTAATGACAGAAAAAAAAAAATTTGTATGCATTTTACTATATTTATTGATATTATTGTTGACTACAATGTTTTTTTATAAATGTGAGACACAGTACTTAATTTAACATTTTAATTAAAGGCATTTTTTTTGTAGGTATGTGCTTATAACAACTAATATACATTACTCATATGACACTAATAATATATTAGTATTTTAGTGCGTAATATAAATATATGTTATGTGTCACCACGCAGTGGCAACCCTATTTTTTCCCTATAAGTAGTAGCTAAGAGTGTTCATCATGCGGACGATTTGTGCCCGGAGCGGCGTGACGATGAACTTGACAACGTCGGGAGAAAAAAATTATATTATCTGTAATGAAGCGATGGGCCGTCCGCGCGGATTAGCTTCAATGCAACCATTAAAACCCATTCAGAACTTGAATTCAACATAATGGTATGGATTTTGTTGTCCGAAATGTACTTTTGTAGGGTTTTTTTAAATATATTATTGGTACGTACGAATACTGGTATCCGACACTGGTAACAATATTGATACCTAAGAATTTTTTAATACATAGATATGTGTGTATTATATCATTACGGAGAGGTCTCTTACCAGGTAGGCAAAGAGCATCGAGTGTCATAATATATCTCTATCCTGACAGACCTAACATGCATTTTCTACATTCACTCCTCTTCATTTATTGTTTGCGTGTGTTATAGATATTCCTATATGTTCAGTCAGCACATAATCGATACATAATACGAAATTATTACCTTTATATATACACCTATTTATGTAAATAATTAAGATTTCAGCGGATGCATGTTTCTGCAATAAATATAATCCTTATCAGACTTTGCATTTCAATGACGCCAAACGATCAGCTGTTGGGACCGGAAATTGCATTCAATGGTAAGCAGAATTACTTTAAAAAATAGTTATACTTGAGAATAAACAAAAAAATAAAAAGTAGTTTTCAACTGGCACACTGAAGAGGTACTCGTACTAATTCACGAATATCGTTATAGTAGAAGAAACGTCTTTAGACCGATTTTATACTTATACATTGATCTGGATACGGTTGAGTGAATTCCAAAAGCAACAGCGGCCAGAACTGATCTATTATAGTTGACCCTTGCTATTATCTACTTCCCGGGACCCGCGGCTACTCAGAACCATCTTGGGTGGTAGTTTTGATAGCACAGGATACAATTATGTGGCCTCCCATAAATTTGCTTCTGATACGACTATGACTCATAGCAAAATAAAATATTTACAAAATAGTCTGGCAGAAGAAAAATGTATGTACATTGGTTTTATTGTATTTCAATTGCTATCCCTTTGATAAATGTAGAAGACATGGAGCCGGAACCGTAATCTATGTGATCGATAATCTCTGCTTACCCCAACAGTAAGCAAACGTGACAATAATTAATATATAATCACAATAATAACGTTTACAATGATACGTCAAGAAATTTCGTTTTTAAATTCTTCATACGTACAATAGATTCTGATTTTAATTATTGTTCGATATTCAAAAAGACCGCCAATTACCTATAACCTTGTAAGTCCTCAAGGTGAAACGTCTTCTGTGAAGCGTGTATCCAGCGAGTGCTATTCTCAGTTATTCAAAGATGGCATAGCAGTATTGCGGAACATAATTATTGTCACAATTCGTTAGCAGGTGCACGCTTTGAAATGCCGAAGCGAACTCCATCGCCGTCTGCTATCTCGACGCGCAGGAATATAATAGGTACTTACATTTATCGATAGCTACAAAGTTACCTCACATAATCTAATACACCTGCTTTAAAAAAAAACGAACGTATTATTTACTTTCGAATTAATGCAAAAAGAAAATTTCCTCTATTAAGTAACGACTTCATGATTACGACTGTAATTTTATCCTCAATATCATGTCTGTTGGTCAGTCATCAATGACCTATAAGGAGGGCAGCTCTTTTAAGATTGCAAAGATTGGAAATACCTATTGTAAAAAAGTGCTACGAAGTCAATGAAGATAATAAAATGATATTGTTTATTGTTTATTTATAAACAGTCTAACCTAACCCGACATTAAATTCTAAACAGACAATGCACTCTTCTGATGATTTAGGCATTTATAAACGACGATGACTACTTACTATCCGGTATATACTTAATCGTTTATGGCTCCGGTGATGCAGGTCAAAGGAGTAATTAAACGAAATTATATTATTGATCGTAGTAAACCCTATAAATAAAGCTTTAGATATTTATTTGTTTAGTATTATAGGAATAAACAAAGCGTCCGACCAGTTGGCATTCGATATTTAAAGCATCCACACGATTAAAACAAGCTTTGATAGCTAAATGTCTTCTAGGTTGGCGTCGCTAAAACGGAAATTCACAATTAAAAATGCATTCTTGTTATTCAATAGATATTTTTATGCTTTTTCATCCGCTTCGGCTGCTTTAAATGTAAATAATCAATTAATTACGTGGCGGGTAAGTAAAAACCTGTTAGCGCGACGTGAAGTAAATATCATGGGTGCATTTTATTACCATTGCTTTAATTAAAATAACCCTTTCAATTTTGCCGCTTTTTGCCAGAGATACTCAATATAATTTATGCGCTTGTATCTTTAACCGACCGCTGTACGTCAATTTAAAGTTTACACGTAATTTATTGAGACATTTCTTCTGTTCAATGGCTATGTAATATAAATAAGGTATCGTTATCGTTAAAAGTAAGGGTGCTATAATTTTCTATCCATTATTGGCGCGAGAACTGAATAGTTATGTATTTTTGCTGTAAATCGGCAGTTCCAGTTTGTTGGGTACAGCGATGAGTCGTTCAAAAAACCCATTTGAGCAACAGTATCTAATGAAAACCACCTTTACTATCTAGGGTGGGAGAAAAGTATGGTTGTATGGTGAATGGGCTGCCATTTTGTTCAAAGCGAAAAAAATTGCGTACTGTTTATACAGACGTTTTTAAGTGTAAAACTTAATAAATTTCGTTAAAAAATATATCGAACAAATAACTACCTCCAGAGTCTATGTACGTTTGTACTCTTTCAACAATTGAAGAGTTGTTGGAGAAGCTATATAAGTAGAATTCATAGAGAGGAATACGTCTAAAATTATAAAGGGCTGTAGTTGTGCGCGCATGGAAAAACTACTAGATAGATTTCAATTAGGTAAGTCTTATTATAAGTTTTATTTCTAAGACACATAACATAAAGTTATTAATTTTTTTATAAGAACTACGTCTTCAGTGATGGCCTACAAATGTAAGTCGCTTGCTCTTGCGTTGTTTACCCAGAGAACATATAAATTTCAGCGACAAACAGTACAACGAAAAATATTGTTCACGAAGAAATGTAAGCAAGATATACTTTTGCTTCCGATCTTTTTCCTTGTGTTTCCTTTCCGATGTTTTTCGTTGTTCTTTGAATACCTACATTGTTAATATAAAAAGCAACGCAGACGAAGCCGCGGGTTTAAGTTAATAAACAATATTTTTCTGCATTTCACCTCGATATCAGCTTATTAATACTTCAGGTAACACTTGATATTTCTGACATTTAGTGTCATGGAAATTAACAATGTAGGTACTGATCGTGTGTAGAATTAAACGTTTTTCATAACAGCACAATGTGCAAAAATAGTAAAAAAATTATTACTAAGTCGTTTAGTTGGACGGTCGTTATCAACCCACCTTTTCCGTTTGTAATAGACTCGTAAGCATGGCATAAAAGCCAGGTTTAATAAGAAACGAATGGACGTGACGCGATGAGTAGGATCGCCAGACGTCATGGTAAGCGAGAGACATTCAAATTTTAGCTTGGATACATCTTAGCTTTTATTAAGCTTGGTCAAGTTAAAAACCTGAATGTAAAATCGTGACGCAAAAACACAATGACACCTACCCATAATATAATTTTCACTTTATGTGGAGTAATAAAATGGCTTTGTTAATTTGAATATTTATTTTAAAAAGTTGCAC
>DWEE01001993.1:0-12214 GCA_018245755.1 Parelbella macleannani
CCTAACTATTCTGCTATCTTAATGATTCAATTATATAAATGATATTCCTTTTTAAAATACATATACCTACATATAATAAATAGATGAGCCTATTGCCATACGCACCGGCACAAATTTCTGTGCCTTGTACTAGATATTTGTACTAAAAAATCTAAGTTACTAAAATCCTGAACGATTTGATTGAAGCGATCGAAATGAAAAAGATTTGAATCCAGGACCTCTTGATCCGCACGCTTGCAACTACGCAACCAATGAAGCAGTCAATAATAAGCACATAATAAATAATAACAGAAATGTGCATTATAAAACAGTGAATGTATATTTGGAGCGGATCAGAGCGCAGTGTGAGCAGCGCGGCGCGGCGTCCGTCAAGTTCACCGCGAGTTTTTCTTACCATAACCTTGTTACATAAAGACGCAAATTGTTTTCAATTCCACTTTATATCAAAAAATTACTTTACCTCTTAGTTCAGTAACGACTGACACCTTCTGAACGAAGATTATTGGTTCGATTCCGGTACAAACATTTACCGTAACTGAGTGCATACTTATCTATATTATATAACTATTTATTTCGAATTCATATGAGCATGTAACTAATGTATTGTTAACGCTGATAAATATAGACGTCTCAAGCTAGTTTTTGACTCATAGTTCAGTAAATGTGAGCTGTCTCAACACATTTATATTGATTTATTATTTTATCTACAGTGTCACTATTACTTTTCTATTGTAGGTACTATTGATTGTAAATGAAGGCTACATATAATTGTAATAAGGACCGCAAATTATAATAATTGTCAGATCTTGTGTTGCTGTTGGCATTTGATTCTCACACTTTGTTGGATAATAAATATTGTATTTACCATTAAATCCTCCTATACTGTCAATTCTGATATAAATGAAGATATTAAAAGGGATAGATTGACTATTTAAAGTATCTAATAACGTTATAAGGTAACAAAGATTTTAATTTTTAATTCTCACTGCTTATAATCATGTAACAAAATTTAATTTTCTAATATTTTTCATAATAATATATGTACAATATTGATAATAATATGTTGGGACATCTGCCCCCCCCGGCCATACAATCCGAAATTAAACATCAAGTGTACTTGTGTCATAGTAAACAGACGGCTGATAAACTTCATATATATACATATATGAAGTTTATATACATATATATATATGTATAAATAATCACTTATATAGATATTCTTGACCACCCAATCTGAACAAACACCGTAAGTGTAACTCAGCCCAAAAAATGTGTATTTATTCTTAGTGGGAGTTGAACTCACCATCCTGGCGCAACAGTCAGATTCACTAATCACTAGACCGAAGGGGCAGTCAATTATTATAAGATCGTTTATTAAACTATGACGTTACAATGGGCAGTTCGGTTCAAAGTGTACCATAATTGTAAACCTGTGAGATCAGTACAGCCCGTATCACGTACGCCACTCAATGGCGTGGCGAATTGTCCAAATGTATGCTTACTGTTCGAGTGTATGACATCTCGTAACAAGTGTATTGCTGGGGCTGCGACCTCCGTCACTTCGGATTGAGGCATATTTTGAAATCTTAATATATTTAAGTTCTTTATGCCCAAAATAAAAAACCGAGCAGTATAAAACGATTAATAAATCTCTGTTTAATTTTGCATTTGTAAAGTTACGCAAAGAAGTACATGATATACACGATATCTGTTAAGCAGCTGATAAATGGTCTTAAATGCGAGCACCCTCTATGAAATGTTACATAGTCTAGGGACATGTTAGAACGCCTCTCATTATTTTATGACTGTTTACCATAATATTTATAAATCAATCTAACAAACAATATTGCATTTATGTGCAAGATTACTATCCTCCCCTCCCCTTCACATTATGCGACAGCGACAAATCGATCTTAATCAATAAATATTTACTATTCGAAGAAACGGTCTGCAAAGCAATATCTCGTAAAATGTCATGAAATTATAAAAATATTGGGTCATTTCATTGCTTAACAATTAAACTGAAAATTATGAAAAAAAAATCGACTGATTCCTAAATTAAAAAAAAAAAACTTTTCTATTAATAAGAAGGCAAAACATAACAAGACCTTCGTCTGATAGTTGTTATAAGGAAAATATTAACAGTCACTAAATACGCAGACAGTGCTGTTTCGACCAAATGATCACAGGTCCATAGTGTTAGCGATCGACCTCAACTAATTGGTGAATAGCCGTGAAATCCAACGTTTATACAACGATTACACAAAGAACTGCGCTTGAGCAACATTCGCAGCTAACATCTGCTTTGTCCGTCTGTTTGTTACCAATGAAGTAACGAAACAGGCCTCTATGATTATTTATAGCGACATTATTTTGACATTCGTTTTTGTTCCGAACTAGTACTTCCTTTGTTGCGCGCCGGTTTCCAGAATATTGCAAGCTGACTAACAAGTTATTCCGGTAGAGTCATTATTACTCCATTTTTTAATATGATATGATACTAAAATATATAAATTTATGTTTGGTTTTGGACTTTCTGATTCCAAAACATATATAAATGGAATACTGGTGTATAATGCTTTCCAGAGGGTACATTTTATACACTTAAAGTATTCGATATTGTAGGTAGTAAATAAAATTTCAATTCTAAGTTAAAATAACAACATGACTAGTCAATTAATTTCCATTATTGCAACACATGTAGCCTTCGGGTATTATTTTTGTCCGGGTCACGTCGCATTCATGTAGAATATAGCATAGAGATATTACATACTAATATTTCCGAACGTTCCCACCAGAACTGCCATACATAGTTAAACCGGCAAACTATAGTTACAATTTCTCAACAAATTTGTATCCAGTTTGCTGTAGATAATTTAAAATAATAGAACCTTTGCAACGCAGTATTAACATTTACGTTGTGTCGGTTTCCGTTATATTAGTCATACTTTGCAACCTTACTACGTTACTGACTCGTAGAGTATTAATTATAAACATTCATACCTAAATGTAGAGTTGCTTGTGAGAAAAGCGTTTAGTAATTGTGAGGAATTTAAAGTACCTACGCTTTGCATTGTACATATTATATACATATTTAATTTCAGTGGAACCGGATTTCTGACGCATTGCGTGCTATGTAGGTACATAATATATTACATATATTTTTTTTACGTCCTTACACAACGAGGTACAGTCGAATAGAAAATTAAATTACAATATATGAATTCTAATGCATGTTCAATGTACTCGTAAACCTGAGTTGCGGATACCAATCAATATGAAAAAATAAGCAACGTCAAACGCAGTCAGGACATGGATAAACGGCTACTATTGGCAAATATCCATGCGCATGTCCGCGCTTTGGGGAACACGTTGAGTAATCAGTTCCGATCGTTGAATGTCGACCGTCGTACCTCGTCATGCACCTTAGCGGTGTTTTAAAAAAGTCTGACAAACTGACTGGCCTCTAACCCATGTATTTGCGCACCGCGATGGAGCCGCACAGTGGAAATCTTTCCAGGTCTATAGCGGTTCAACGTCTTATTTAAATTTTATAATGCGAAAAAATTTAATTTAAGTCATGTAAAGTCTGCAACTCTCACTTAAGTATTAAAGATTTGAAGAGAACAGCAATAGAGCTGGTAGCCATCAATAGTAGCCGCTACCGTCCTTGGCATAAACAACCTTCCTCAAACAAAATTATAGTATTCCAAACAAGACGATTAATAAGTACATATTATGTGTGCGTAAGACTTACTAAACGATGGAATGACCTTGAAAAGCGACGTAAAAACACATTTCTAATTAGTAACGGAGTTACACGCGTCATCATTACCAGACACAACACAGACCTCTCGTCCCACTTGTGCCACGAATCACTCCCAATTAGACTATCTGTCGTAACAACGATCAAAGAAGCGAATGCTTCAGTGGATGCTAATTAAGCTCTTTGCTTATGGCAGCGAAACGACTTCACTATGAAACTGAAGGATAAAGGGAGTTGTGTTGTGGCTTAATACGAACCTTTTGCTCTAGGTGGCCTCAAACAATTTGGTACCTAGGTGCTCAAGGTGATCTCTACTTATTTGATGACAGAAAATATGTAAGGGCCATGCTGCTGAGTCGTGGTGTGTAGGTTCGACGTTATTTGTTCTGCATGTCAGCGTGAAAAATATATACGTATATAAGTATACGTACGTAAGATCACGCCTATAATCCCCGAAGGGGTAGGCAGAGGAGTGTAATATATGAGTATACAAAGGTATATTTGTATGTATGCTTTCTGGTTACCGTCAACATCCGTGTCAAACTAACACGATGTCATTATAATATCTACTAACTAGCATTAGTAGCTCGTAGACTTTACCTCATCGTATATCAAAACGTTATCTCATTAACTCATTTTATCGTTCCACATTCGGACACGGTCATGCACATTTGAATTCAAAAAGAATATCTGTTTCTAAAACTAAAGAGATTGAAAATGATTATAATCATCTTGATAAACATATTAATTGATACACTTATTGCGACCGATTTAATTCTTTGTTGCAACACGTCTTAAGTGACGCATTGACGGTTTACGCTCGATTCACTGAATTATGAATTTAAGTTTGAAGTAAAAGATTTTGTTCTGGAAACTTCTTTTAATTAGTATTGTAGTTACCCTAAGTATTTATTCTCACGGAGAATTGTAGAGTTATTGTAGCGTTTGGAAATATATGTAGTTTTTATTATTATGTACGTTATATTCAGCAACGGAGTAGACTTTATTACGCCTTCGCTCTGGAATTGATTTTTTATGAAGCAACGCCAAGAATAGGAAGTGCTCATTCGAATGAGCCATTAATCACGTTAATGGATCACGTTATGGGCGACTTAATTACATGTGTAATTTGATTATATTTCGGCAAACATGGAGTCTTATAATCTTAAAGTATTCGGATTATGGCGACATAAAGCATATAGCGTCTTGGACCAATCAAACTATAGGTTTTTCGATGGTTGACCGTTGATAGTAATTTTCATACCCGTTTGCATGCGTTGGACGGTATGCTATCAAATATCACCACTCTCTAAGAGTTTTGCCTGGCAGTTATGGTCAATAATGTCCATTGGAGTGGTTTAAGTACAATATCTTTTATGTATCTTCACGCCCTATTCAACGAAGGTGTAGACAGAGAAGTGGACTACACTCCCGCATTTGCGAGCAACTACTAGGAATTCTAAGTTAGAAAAATCCGATAGTACCCGACCCAGGAAATGAACCTACCTCACGATCAGCATCCGAGGTTGCAACCGCTCGACCAACGAGACAGCAATGTATAATATATAAAGATAACATGGATCCCAAAATAAATATGTGACAATTTTCTTTCGCTTCTTTTGATAATTTTTAAGAAGTTATTATTTTTTATTCAAACCCGTAAGATAATATAAGATTGAGAAAAAATCGTTTGCTTTCAACCTTTACAAGCTGGAGGCCATAAAATGATAATAATTATACAACTCATTTAAAATCACAAGTAACACGTATCAGACACAAAACGGAACGAAAAACCAAAAATAAAAAATCGAAGAAAAACTGCCACATTGTTATATTTCAATACAATTCAGTCAAATATTGTTTTTTTATATGTATACTTGGATATCTGAACGACGCGACCGTGTCAAAGCAAATACACAGAAATGCACTGCTCTCCAATATGTATGTAGTATATACGTATGTAGTTGAATTGCTTTTGACAGATTTGAGACGATCTTATACCATATACATAATTATATCATGATATTATATCACGAAAAATGGTAAAACATATACATGTATAATATGTATAAATATTATAATGTCACTGCCACATCAAGAAGAGGTAAACCTTGTATATATTACGAGAAAATTAGAATATTCGAAAACAATACCAGAACAAGAGTATTCTATTAAAAAGCATATTATACAAGGCTTGCCATAAAAATAAAAGAGAGCAAAGTATATATTCAATTTCTGACTACGCTATTGGAAATAGGCATAAATAATAGGAATTAATATTACTAGTTACACAATATCAATCTAATCCGAAACTACTCGCTCTCCAAAAACCGTTACTAACTTGTTTAGTTTCTTTCACAGCTCGTTCCCTAAATTCATAGTTACTTACTTCACGTTGCGCGTGTAACAAAAAACGCGGAAGAAATATACGTACATAGTTAGAGCATGTAAGGGGACTATACAAAGACCTAAAGTGTATTGAATTGTAAAGGCTATGAATGTTCGCGTTGTTAACTAACTACAATTTTTTTCTAATATTTGTCATCGCCATTATCATCAGCCTGTATCAATTCGTCATCGTTCCCCTGACCATAGTTTGCCTCATCCCCCATCCATTCAATGCCCGTTCTCTACACAATCGCAATTGAGTATAAATAAATTTAGCTATATGTACATAATGTGAACTGTTAAGGATCTTTGCATGTACGTACATATGTAGGTCAAACATTATTTAAGCAGGATGCCAATTACTGTTGCTTTCCGTCGCTAATGACGCATTCTCGGGGGTAGGTGCACAAAAAATCAGTTTCAATTTCGATCCGCCAGTTCAAGGTCGCAACGGTTGGCAACGTAGGCCGTACGTTCTTGTACCGCTTTGTATTGTAATTAAAACGCTAATTATGTATTTTAGCGTAATTTAGTGAGCGGCGGAATGGTCTGTGTAGATAAGATTTCCAATTACTTTTTTCATGTTTTTTAGAGATCCGCGCGATACTGAGCCATGAGACACTCTATCTCATTATTCACGGATGACAGTCCAAAGTACAGTTGTGTGGAGAATCATTTTAAGTAATGAGGTTACTAAATATGGGAGCAACAACACACGAATAGGCCTATACATATGCACATGTACATATAGGCACATACGTACATACATACCCGTATGTGCCAGCCTGCGTGTACTGTGTACACACGCTTTAATATTCGCTTCTATGCGTTTTCTTTGTTCTGAACATTTCATGTTTAATGTCAAGATTGAGCGTTCGATTTCAATATCAAAAATAGTAAATCTGCAACTGACTCTTGTTCGTACATAAATCAGATTGCGTGGCGACCTTGAACGTTTCAAGGCGATTTATTTTCACGGTCCATTAGAATGTATTGAAAGTGAAGCCGCGACGATCTTTTTGCGGCGCCCGAGTGAAATGAACAACGAGTCATTACTCTGTTGGCACAAAAAGCACCGTTTTCAATTAGATATTTATACTTATTTGTCACTCGAATTAACTCTCAGATGAAATCTACTACGAAATAATTATATAAATAGTATTTTGAGTTTATTTATATACCTACCAGTTTTTAAGTCAGTACCTACTAGTTTTTAAGTCAGTACCTACCAGTTTTTAAGTCAGTACCTACCAGTTTGCAAGTCAGCATTACTATCAAAGACATCGCCTATTAACATGGCATTCCTATTCTTTTTTATGTTAGCGTTTTTATAAGGTAGTTAAAAAACAGAGAAATATAGTCGGTTCAAAATTCGCTAGACATTTTCACAGTAATTGTACATGTGACTACTTAGCTGTTCTCAAAATAAATAATCGATTTTCTCTTATAAAATACCGTACATTATATAAAGCGTATAATAAATAATAGATATCCCGGGATGACTCCCACACAATCACCTGATCCCAAACTAAACAGAGCTTATGCTGTAACAACGAGACGAATCGTAAAAAATATTTTTATAGACATAAAATATTTGTAGAGATGTATTTTTTTAATCCGACCTTTCTAACTTTCAGCTTTTCAACGACCGGCTCAGCAGTCAAGGTAGCTGACCCGTTGACCAATTACGTGATGTTTATTTTGGTTAAACGGCGCCCGTACGCAAATTTTTAGATTGTCAAAATTTAGAAATGTTACCATAATTTTTACTGGGATACTGCACTGCACGTATTTTTAAAAAATATTTCAAATTTATAAAGGAGCCATTATGTAGTTCATATAATATGATTAACTTTTCAAACCACTTATAATTTCTGCCTTGGAGATCATTGTACTATAATTCGTATAATCTTTCTATATCTTTCCATAGGAGTAAAAAATTATTCATTAACTACGAAAATTTAAACATAAAACAGCCTAACGCAATATCTTTGAAATAAATTTAATTTCTCACTTCTATCACTTTTTCTTCCCTGGCACGACTCTTTATATTCAGCCAAGTCTTTTATACAATACTCCTACCTACTCCAGTCCACTGCTGGGCATAGGCATGACCACTGCGCTCAATCTTCAGCTCTTCACATCCAACCGCTACCAGCCACTACCAGCCACTTAAGAAAAAAAAATATTTCGAACCCAGCAATTAAAAAATTATTCACACTTAACCCTGTATGTTTTATGAAGAAATCATACCGATATGTATCATACGTCGAGATATACGTACTTAATGTTGTAATTAGCGTACACCCCTAACATCTCGTACAACAATATACCGCGTCATTGTTGCAAGCCGTTCTCATATACATACATAACATATTTACAATGTACAACGACGGTCATTAAAAAATGCCTTTATCTCTTAAACTAGACGAGTTATTGTTCTCTTTTAAGCAACTTTAATAAATGTTTCATCACATATAATGCGAATATTTATGAATGTAAGTGTCATCGGAGACCAAGAGTCACCCTGTCACAAGTCTCCGATATCTGAAAAGAGTGACGAATGCAAAAGATGCTCGTCGTATGTAAGGATAATATTTGATAGTCGCTGCTCTCTGCCTACCCACAAGGTACCAAGAATCATGACGTAATAATAATATTTTAATATAGTGTACAAAAAAACCACTTAGAAGAGCAACGTATCTCGAACCAAATATTTGATTCAAGATGGTTCCGTCTCGCATTGGATATACTGGTATTTTACATATTTGCAACAATAGTGTAAATCTTTAAGAAACTGTGCGATATAAAAGCAAGCATATCGACGAGATAAAGGGAAACATCGTATCTAAGGGAGAGGCGCGCAGGATATGCAAGTATTCATTCGTGTCGTAAGCCGCGGCGAGCTCTTCGAGCGATAGCATCTCGGATCTCTACTCATGTATGTTTTCTCCCACCGTGAGGTTTGTTCACCAGTAACTAGGAAAGTTTAGTACTTTTCGTGAAACTAAAATTAAAACTAAAAAATGTGTATTATTTTTCTAGAAAATGTAACTAAAAAGTGCTGTAATTTTTTAAATTATAACAGTAAAGAGAAATACTACAGGCTACCTCCCCTTCTCGGTTTACAGGCGTGAAGTTGCCATTTTTTAAAAGTGAAATACTTATGTAGGTTGTAGGTTTATAAGAACTTCCATTAATGTCAGCTTTCAGATATATTACTGTTGCACTTATTCATGTTGTCCTACACTCTCTGCCTACCCCTTCGGGAATTAATTAATTAATTACAGGCGTGATGTTAGGTTTTTTTTACTTATTCTTAATGCTGACCAACTAAGCCAAAGTTGCTGTGCTCCAGGCTGATCCCAAGCGTAGCAACGCTATCCCTGAGGATCAGGACGAAAACGCTCCAAATACGAGCTATGGCTCCTGTCTTCTGCTACCAGAGCAACTACAAAAATAGGCTACATATTTTACGACACAAACATTAAGAAAAAAACAATATTGTGCATAAAAGTAATGGAGGAAATAATGTTATATATAAAATAAATTGTAAAGATGGACTTGTATTTTGACTATAATTTGAGTTGATAAAAGTTCATTATAATTTTATGTAATACGGCTAAATTTGCTTGAAAATGTTTAAAATATACAATATATGAAGTTTTTTTTTTTCATTAATTTAATACAATTATGATTTTTTCTATACTTTAAATACGTGTCCTACAGTTTACGATAAATAACTTTTGTAATTTTTCCAACTGAGAAAATATTTACCCTCGATTTTGATCAGTGACAAACGTCCCGTTAAAGATAAATCACACACATGGTAGGGACTCCACGTGCGAATGACGTTATCCCATTTACCTATTTGTGTGTTTCCCGTTCCCGACGCGGTGTGTGTGATCGCTTGCACTTGAACACGTTATGTACTTACGACTTGGAAATGAACATTTTCGTGGTTGTTGTGGAAAACCATTGAAGAAAGGTTCGAGCACACCTGTAACACTCGTATATCAAGCTTCATAAATTGTATCCCATTTTACTATACTGTGCCTTTATTTCTTTCTCATGTTTTTTGTATTTAACAAGATTAAAGTTTCCCTTTCTTTCAAATATGTAAACCCAATTACGGGAACGCCGATCCTATTGTGGGTTTACTTTTGTTATTTCACCACGTCTCGTTTGTTTCACATCTGTCTATAATTCAATATTATAATTATATTTTATAAATGAGATGTAACTACTCATATTCTCACACCTCCATATGACCCATAGATACACAGGGATTATGAATGCCTTGACAAACTTCTTTCACGTCTTCCAGCTCTATTGACTTTATCATATAGGTATACTCTGTTAAAATCATTCTGCCGTCAAAGTACATTAAACGACATACTTTTTTCAATTTTATGATTCACAAACAATTTATTTACAATCTTGCGTTACGCACCATGTCCATTGCGCAACCGTAGATTTTCCCACAAAAAGTCGACGGCTACGTCCTTTGCGAGGTCGCTCCAATTATGCGTCCATTCAGATCTCACTGTTCACGAGGCTTACCGTGTCATTAAGTATCATATTAAGCCTTTAATAGATTTCCTTAGGAGCAGTAACATATTTGATATCGTGAAAATAGAAGCTGATACAATGCTTTGTCACTGTTGCTAGATATTAACGCAGCATCTATTTCTGCCGAGTGCTGCACAGTACTTTACTATTAATACTACTACGGCTACTAATACTACTACTGCTGTTACTACTAATACTAGTACGTACTTCTACTTTAAGAAAAAAACCAAAACATTGTAACACGCTTTGACTGACAAAGGAATGTACGTAATATTTCATATGAAAATTTCTCTTATGGTATAGAGATTATGGTCCTTTTCTCTGTCACTCGTACTGCTCATAACTTTATATTAGTGTTCATTACATTAAGGGTGATGGATAGAGAGATACATGACTTTACACCACATAAGAGGTTACACAAAACGCACAAACCGACAAGTTGCTTAAAATGCCAAATTATATTTTTATGAGCTTCTATTTTCAAACATTCAGTCTTAGCAGACCGAAAACGATCGTTAAATTATGTCGAACGCCTTTTTTACCGAATTTGAGATGGTGCAATTTTTGAAAACGTTCCAATTATTTTAAAAGCAACGGAACTCAGACTTGGATTGTCGCTTAAAATGTACCCACTGGAAGTAGCTACTAATATGCAAAATATTCTACTTTATGTCATGTCCCAGTGATTATAGAACAAGGCCTGACGATTTTCGCGGGAGCGCGCTGAACGCTGACAATGCCCGAATCTTCCCACAGCGCCGCCCATTGCACAACCTCATTTAAGGTTAATTACAATTAACTCTTGCTTGTATTTACACTCGAAGCCATTGACAATGAGTTTATTTATGGCCGAGTGCAGAATGTTAATATTATACTGTAGGTACATTGCTTAGTACTTTGGGTATAGTTGGGATTATCTAATCCTTAATAGCAGCACCGAAATCTGGACATGAGTGCGGTACCTATATGGCAATAGACTCACCCTGTAATTCCTGGTGGAACGCATATGGAATAAATCTAGTGAATTATTTAAGTACCTACTTCACTTCTGGCCACCTTTTCGGGGAAATACAGACGTAATATTGCATTATATTTACGACTGATGGACAACTTGTACAGGGTTTACATCTGTGATTACTCAATGTAAGCCTTTGCTATGCTATATCGCAAGCAATCAATGTACTAATAGAAGCCTAATTTACGAACCTGAAGGAAAAGTAATTAGCGCTAATAGTTTCATTAACAACTAATATTAAGTGAACTGATTGGAAACACAAGTACTATATCCAAAGTCCTAGTTTAGTCTGGTTGCTAATAGGTACCTATTCGGTGGCAGTACGAGCCTTTAAGATTGCTTGTTCCTCCATTCACATGTCCAGACAGGCCGTCTTAAAGATAAAATAATTTTATTGAGGGCTCAGTTCTGAAGTCAACTGATGAGATTATAACTGAAAATACCATTTGGACTCATAAATTCTTCAATGATAG
>DWEE01001994.1:0-12213 GCA_018245755.1 Parelbella macleannani
AATAGCAATACGAAATAAAACTAGTATTATATAAAGTTAAAATTCATATACTAGTTTTTAGCGCCATCTATTGAAAATCAAAGAAAACATTTAATATTGCCTCATGCTATTTTAAGTTACTATTTTAAATGAATGTTACTTTATGTGCTCCATAAAAATAAAAAATATAAAAGATAAATCAGTTTTCGATACAACTATATTTTTTTGTTTAATTTCTTAAAATTTTGTATGATGGCAATTTTTTCAATACTTTCTGTAGACAATCGTCTATTGGCCACAGGACGAAGTCGTATCGTAATTGTATAGCTCGTAGTAAGTGAACGCGCTGTCGTAAAGTACTCCGCACTACAGAATTTAAAGTAGCGACTTCGCACGTAATTAATTTTCTATCAATATAGTTGCTACAAGTGCTGTGATTTTATATAACTTTTTATTCTTTTTTAAATATATACTTCAGTGTAAGTGTAAGGTGATCGAAGACAAAGTACTTTTTACAGTTGTCGTACTGTTGTCGATGTTGTGATTTTAGTTTTTGTGATATTAGTGATACTACTTCATTGACGATGGCAGATAATTCAAAATTGACTGAGGAAGAGTTGTTGGAAATCCGGGAGCAGTTTTCACAGGTAATTTATCTAAAATTGTCCTCACCGGCTCCAACCATATCTGTTTTTTGCTATTATAAAATATTACTTATTTTCACGATTTTCAATATGTTGGGTCATATAATTTTATTTTACCTTAGCTTATCTTTCGGCTGCCGTATATAGGAGCCAGAGTAACCATGTTTTGCATGCCCTTCTGAGAAGCCGCGTGTGGTCTGCCTTGAACGGTACACGAAATTGTAACCTATTCGTTGATCAGTTCCAAATTCAAAATTTATTTGTGAGATAATTTATGTAGCATGTTTATTTTTTAAAAAGGTTTCTTTTTAAATCTTATTTGACTAATTAGCACAAATTAGTAACATAACTTCACTTGTATGTTATTTAATTAATATTAATTAAATTATTGACGTGAACTTGTAAATTCATTCGTAATAATTCTTAAGAAAATGTTACATGTGATCACAGAATACGATTGTGTTACATAACTTTATAATGTAACATTACATTTTGTGGAATTACTTACAGTAATGCCCTATTGCCTTAAATTTACATAACTAACAAAAAAATAGTTTTGGAAATGAAAAAGTATATTATTAACCACCCTCAATGGTTTTTGATCATTTTTGATATATATTTACGATGTGCTATGAGATAAGTTTACTTTGTAGACAATTACTTTGATCTGTAAAAATGAAGGTGAAAGCCAACTTTTAAATAAAGAATTGTTATTCTTTGTTTAAAACTTACACATGAATAACTCCTTTCAAACTGTGTTAAGCCACCATCAGTTCTTGAGTGTGACACAATGTGTTTTGATAGTAAACAAGAAACAGTGAACAAAATATGGACTTAAAGCATTATGAGTGAAGCAGTATATGGTCCAAGAAATTATTTTAAATAGATACCTACTATTGAATTAAACTGAGTGTAGAACCAGTGACCCATGCTATAGATAAGTAGAAGTTTCAAGCAAACCAGCACACTGGCTACCTTAACATTTTGAATAAAAGAAAAAATAATTGTAATTAGAATCATAGTCAATGATGATTTTGAATTGACAATATTTAAGACCTAACCTTGCCCTTCGATAGACATTTCAGACATTCATGAAAGTAAGAAGAGATACAATTACCTGTAGTGCTGTACTGGCATTGAGTCAAAAAAAAACAAATAAACATCTAAATCTATGCACTAGTGTATTCTAGTGACATCAAAATTTTTTAAATAGTAATTATGACCCTCAAGGGGGTAAAGGTATTTGCCTAAATTAGATTTAGGAGTTTAAGGTCATTATGCAATGTAAATATTTGGAACACAATCATTGATGATTTTAAATATTAACCATTATCTAATCTCTGTTATAGCACCCAGATATAATTCCAATGTTATCAGGATGTGGATAGGCTTACATATATGCAATAAATGCTTTTATTGAGGTTTATTACCCTGTACCCATGTAATGTAAATATAACCATTACAAACTGGGTATACTATACTCCTCTGCATACCCCTTCAGAGTAATAATAACTTATCATAAGATAGCAACATTTTTCATGTACTTTCTAAAGTTTGACATAAAATTGATTGCATCTGCACCAATTTATGAGTACACAATACATTTCAGTTTAATCCTGAAAGTTTAGTGTATTGCAAAATCAATTCTTTGCTATTTGACTATGAGAAATTTTCATACTTAATGTGATTAAAGTCCATGATACTGTACAATGGGACCTCAGTATTCATTACACAGCAGAATTTTGATTATTACATGGAGTCCTCTTGAATATAGCAAGAACTATGTATATAACATATATTAACTTGATTATTCAACAACATGGCATTATGTACTTGGAATACCTTAACTTTGACACTAAGTTATTGTTGTTTTATTTCATTCCAATAGACACACAACCAAATTGTATATTATAAATCTGTTTATGTGTGATCTATCATATTTTTTTGTTATAATTGATCATAAACTACTGAGATTTAAAATGTGTAATGTTGTGTAGGTGTGAAAGGAATCACCGTCTGACTGTTCAATTAAATTAATTAAAAATGACACTTAAGTGTAAAATAATAAGACTATATATTGTTTTCCAATCTCTTGTCATATAATACAGTAGACGAACACATCATTTGTATATGCATATATTAGGCCACTGCCCACACTTATTGTTAGTATGATACCTACATTGTTATCAAACAGTAGTTAGTTGTAGGTAGCATTTGACTCATTTGTAACTGGAGTTAAATATACTCAATTTGCAAAGTGGTATTATACTCTGTGTGTAGTTAGTCTGCATAAAAATGAAGTCGACCCTTGCAGTCAACTATTCCAGTCTCGAAGAGTGTGATGCACGGAAACAAATTAAGCCACTGGGTGTTCTAGCTCTTTGGTGGCAGCAACACACCTGTGATGTGTCATAATGTACCGTTAGTATAAAATGGATGTTTATGCGATACAGTGACATCCTTCGCAGTCGACTTTGGTCTGCTTGCTATGAGTAGAACAAAACAACTTTTTCACTTTAAATATTTAGACTTGACTATGTTACACAGTACAAAATATTTTTTTAAGCCAATATCCAAAGTTTCCTTTAGTCTCACAACTATATAAGCAAATTTTGACATGTCATTACTACTGGTATATCCTTCTCAGGAGGATATAGTAAATTTTCGTACATTTGTTTTATGTATATGGCTAAATCTCTCACCATAGACAAAGTGTAAGAAAACTATACTGTGTGGTGTTTGCAAGGAGATTTGATGTGAATACAATAAGATAATTCACATGACAGATCTACCAAGGATTTATTATCCCATACTTCCTAGATTCTAAGAATAGAAATCTATGACATCTCCATATATGTTCGTGCATAGATAATACTACCCCATATGTTAAACCGATAACAATGACGTCATGCAGTATTGTGCCTTCAGTAAAGTTACTCATGGCTTGCTAACATAGCTATGACATATGTTATTAGATATACATGATAATATATTTATTATGTTATCTAATACTAAAATCGTGGTAATTATAAACACTATTTGATAATCACCAATTGGCGCAACCAACTCGTCAATATGTTAGTCACCGAGTCGGTATAATACCACTACATATTTAAACATAGTTTTTTTTCATATAATTACATTTATATACATACAACATTATATAATAAAACGCGATATTATCACGTGTTATTTACGAATTATAAATTTAGTTTTGTTTTATGTAGAAAAATTTCCGACGCTTCACCGGTTATTGGGGTCAGTTGATACAAGGAGTTTGAAATGTTAACGCGTCGACAAAACGTATGTATTTTCAATGTAAAATACTTAGTCATACATGTAATATGTAAAGTAACGCAAATATTCCGTGCGTGCGTCATACATTACCCAAGAGGCAATTTCGTGTAGCTCAAGCCTTAGTATTCGAGAGCCGTCGCCATCAACCGCCTTGACACCCTATTGTGTGAACGCCACAATATCGAATCGGGTGGCGCAAGTGTACATTGGGATTTTTGGTGACCAATTGGAAGACATTGTATTATATTGTTGTTCGATTTTCAAATATGTTTATGTATTATACGGCTGTTCGATTTTCAAATATGTTCTACATTTGATTTTGCAATTGATGACCCTCAACACGTAATATTTACGATATGTTATAATACAAATACATAGCATTTGCGTAATCATTATCATTTTTCTGTAACCTTCTATTTTATAACAACCTTCTGTTAATAAAATTGTATACTGGGAATTTTAATTTAATGGATCTTCGGAATGAAAAGTAATGAAACGGTGGGAATTTTAATTAATTATAACTATTGAAATTTCGATTTAGTTCACGTCATCTCACATATCATTTATGTATATTTTGAGCAATGATATTAAAATTTACAATAAAACAAATCTTCTGTGCATAAACTACGACGTAAGAACCATAAACCCTAATCTAAATGGTCTTCATACAATTTTTAAAAACTATCAAATGCAAAATATTTTAAATTCACTTTTGTTGCCATAGCACTTGACATTAGACTTCATTGGAGAATATAGATGTGGCTCGCCATGGCAGTCGCTTTCGCTCACTAATGGAAAACTCCTCAAGCCACCGTTTATATTTTTGGCTCGCTGGCTTGTACATGCATCAGCCTTAAGACTCTTAACTCCTAATAGCTAGCCGGACCACCGGAACGTGAAGAAATGCAAAGCTGTGCTAAAAACAAATAGCTGTGAACGTTCATGGTTCGAAGTAAATACGACCGTACTGTTTACGTTATAGCCCTTTGAAGGCGGTAGAGAACTTCGGCAGTTGCAACATGTGTGAACGTATGGGGTATGGTAAATAAACTATAGGCTATTTTGATCGTACCAACATTGATAAAACTGTTACACGCGCTTTTATAACGAGAGATCAGATCACTTCGCTTGTCTTGTGTGTTTTAAAATATAAGTTAAATGATGCGGCTTATCACCTCTCTCCTAATGTAAATTACGCGCATAAATGTCGTCATCTAGCAATGCAAGTGTAAACAGAATAAATACAGCCATTTCACACATAGTTCCAAACAAAGAAACAAATAGGCAAAAAGACAAAAGTTTGGAATAGACAAAAAATTAGGTTTTGGCAATAACCTATGAATACCCATGTAAATTTAAAAAGACGTTTACCGAAATCACAGACAGACATTTCAATTTTATATATATATATATTTAATATTTATGTATGCATAATATTTGTGCAGCTGTTACAGAAAACTATGATTACATCACATAAGTCTTCAACATAGTCATGTAGCTTCGTCCGTGGTCAATTTGTTCATGGACCAATTACATGATCGTCATTTTCAATTTACCCCTTGAATGATTCATCTAAATTGATGATTCAAGCAGATTGATATCCATTTGTATATTTATATATTTTATTGTATTTATATATTTCGATATTCATCAATACTGGCTGGTTTAAAGGGATTTGTGATAATAGAAGTTATTAGAAGTCCTGGTGATTTTAACATGTCAGTTTCCTTTCACGGTAGGTGTCTTTACCTACCCCGTCAGAACAGTACTCGTCCCAAGTATCTCTACCCTGACAGACCTTACGTACTTCTACATTCACCACTGTCTTCATACAAGTGCGCTATTTTCGGAAGACTCAATAAAAAATCAGAAATACTTTGGTTGTGTGAGTGCGAATGGGTAGTTGTACGTTTGATTACGATAAAATGGCTCCGTGTACTTGACCAGCTACTCCATAAGCAGTGAACACGTAGACAATCTAATGTGTTATCTGCCAACCATCTTCGATATGCGCGACGCGGCGCGGATTGTAATTCGCTATCTTGTTTTTGTATCGTCGGCAAAAAAGTCGAAATGCCGAGTGATCTTAACTTTATAGTAACTATAGCTGATGCCGGTGTATAATAGGTTAAGTATCATAATACTTTATTTATTGTGTAACCAGACAATATATAATCATTGTCATGTATGGGTCTACCTAATGTTGCATTCAGTTGTATTGGTCAATCAGAATAAAAAAAAGTTAAACGTTGTTTTTAGATGTACGATAAGTTAAAATTTAATATCGTATGGATTATTATAATCTTTTAGCAAAGTTAATACTGCGCTAATGTCACGTTTGCAAATTGCAATAATACAAAAACTATATTTAACATTTCTCACTCATAATTAGCTCTAAATGCCTAAGTTTTGAACAGTTATATGTATTTTATAATTATTCTTATAAGCGTCTTGTATATTTAAGACAGGAGAAGGCTCACAATATGGGAGAGCCTAATGTCACCAATGGGTTGATGTTTTTATGTTGTCTGTACAAACTTTCTCATACTAAATGGTAAATTTAGATTTCTGGCGCATACATAGAGTCTCTGCGGGGGCCTAAGCCGCCTGTAATATACATAAAACATTTATGATAATCAACTAATTAGTTAGGAGACAGGGTCGTTTGTGTTTGTGGAGACAATAATATGTACGTACACAAGTTGTAAATGTAGCGTTAACAAAAAAATTACAGCTCAATTTTTTTTATTACAAGAAATATTCATACTTTATGTTAGGGGTTTATTGTGTTTCAGATTACCTTTTTTGTCGAGCCATATGCGAAATAGTTTCTGTCTATAGTTTCAATAGGAATTGCTTAAGAATAGTGAACATATATTGTAGTCATACAATTGTGTCTGTATTATACATACATACGTAATCTCATTAGCGTCTCATCGTAGTGGGGTGAAAGTCTGGGGACTTCCTTCCTATAATCCTATTAGAATGTTAACAGCACTGTTCTAAATGGGACATAATGTAATTGTGCAATACTATGATGTAAAAAAAGTGAAGAGTTTTAAAAATAGAATAATTTAACTTCTTCAAAGGAATGACTACACCAGGACGTCGTGGTGAAATTTTGTAAGCTTGCTTAATATTATTAATAATGTCGTTCATAACTCTGTCAACTGTATATAAAAACTATTGTCATATGAGTATTTATTGTTATTACTCCTTTGTTTTATTTACGCGAATGTTAAAGAGAGTTTATTTATTATATACCCAAATTAGGAAAGCCCGCCACTCACCACCAGTTCCGAGTAAGGAAGTGTTCGAGTATATGTTATTAATATCGAGATAAAATTGCTTTTAACTCTGGAATGCGGCCGCGGGGTTCACGGTGGCACCTCTGAGGTCATTCTGCTTACCGGTCTGAGTCATTGCTCACCATGGTAAATTTCGTATACACATAGTATCTTATAGTCTGTAGCCGGGATTTATTGTGATTGGAGACTGAATTAAAATCGGTAAGGATCTACCGGTTTTGACTGCGTCAGGCATACATTGGGGGGCACAAAGACTTTCAAAGTTAGCTTTTGACCTAGCAACAAAACTAACGTTACATCAAGCACCGATAGAAGTCTAGACTGCCTCGTTGGTCGAGCGGTTGCAAGCGCGACTGCTGATCGGGAGGTCCTGGGTACAAATCCCGGGTCGGGTGCTATCAGATTTTACTAATTTAGAATTTCTAGTAGTGACTCGAAGTCTGGATCAGTGCTCGGTGTATGGCCATAGGCTCACCACCTATTCCATGGGACTTAAACGGAACTGGTGAAACGTGGGGGTGTAGTACACCCCTCTGCCTACCCCTTCGGGGATTACAGGCGTGATGTTACGTTTACGTTACCGATAGAAGTCACGATTAAACAAATATATGTAGTGTCTTAATTACAAATTAGTAAAATAATTTGAAAGTTCAGAAGCGTTTTATTTAGCACTCCACGGTTCATATGCATGTCAATTAACCGTTTATTTAGTCGTCTCAAGCGTAACCGCCAATCATCTGACCCCGTCGGATATGGTTAAGTAATTAAAACTAATAGCTTTTATCGCGGAGTCAGTTTACTCTATACTAACCATACGTGAGTAATACTCTTAGTTCCGCCCTAATTTTATTCCTTCTACAACAATTGATATTTCAACTACATGTAAATGAAATCTTTAAGCCATTGCATGTAATTTGCAACTAACTTGATGTTTTTTTAATGACGGACGAATAATGAGTTATACTGGAGATTCAGTCATTAAATCTTAAGCTTTAGTACGATATATATTTTTTTAACTGGATTTTGAACCACTAGGCTATCCCTCGTATTTCCTTTGAAAGCGCATAAATCCTTTATCTATAATATAGAAGACGATAAATTCCGAGGTTGTCAACACCAATACTACGTATGGCTATAGTATTGATTAGCCTTCAGAGTCTGTATACATTTTCCTTGCAAGTCCATCTATAGACGAGTTTAGTATGGTATTAATTGTGCACTTCATTTGTTCGCTTTTTGAGACCTAAATCGACCCCGAAGTCAAATGTTCTGTGGGTCATATTTTACAGGCGTATTAAAAATTGTATTTTTTAAAATTGATATTTATGTTTAAAATACTCTTTATATGCAAAATATATATTTATTTATTTTAATTTTATTAATATTAAACAAATTTATGTTTGAGAAGCTTAATAAATATTTTTGACACCTATTATTACCAATGAATCTCTATTTTTCGCACGAGAGCTTCCTTTGTGCGAAGATAAACACAGTAGAACTTGAGGAATAAATAAATCTTAATATTTCTTATCACATTATGGAGTTAAATTATATCTGCAATATTGTTTGCATAAATTAATTGACATTGCTTTGGGAGGTGGGAAATATACGATGAATTGAGTGGCATCCGACAAGGTTCGTCTTTGACACCTAAATTTTATGTTAATAAACGAATTACGATAAACGATGAACTATACGATTAAATTATTTAAGATAAAGGCGTAATATGTCGTTGTTGTTAATTATCCAATAATTAAAGTCCTCAGCTCGAACGATGTGCATCGACCTTGACGAGGAATGCGGCCGTCCGTGCCTTTGTCCCACCTTGTGACGTGGGACAGTAAATCTTACAATGAAAATTACACCTTATAATTAACAACATAATGGCTAAAATCCAAAATAGTCAGCGTTCTTGGATTCTTTGGCCAAGCTAAGATTTTGCATTACGTTTAGCAGTTTATACAGTATAGGGCATTTACTAACTTAATCGTTTCAGAAGTACCTACATTTCATCATAAATTTCTTTGTCATAGATGTTTTTAAAGGGAATATTTTCATAATTCAAGTTGGTATTTATTTGTTAAACTGTTAAGTCTTACTCTACATGAACGTTACACAGACATACTAACGCTTTAAAGGCACTGTATTAAAAGAATTAGAGTTAATGTTGATTATCTTACGGTATAGGTAGACAGCATTGACTGCCAATTTTCTATCTTTACGAACCTGTCGTGTACTCGTATTTCCTACATGCAACTCTCTCTTGAAACATGCATTTCGGAGACTTCTGATTTGCCCATCAGCCAGGATTATTTGGTTATGATAAATGAGTGTTATTCCTTAGCAACCACGTCCATCACATTAATGTTGATGTGAGTGTATTTAATAAAAGTATAAATTTTTAAAGTACAATAGTAATTTCGTATTTTAAAACGTTTCCTTAATTCGGTGTGCCCCCTCGCGCATAGCGGAACGAGCGAGGAACGAAAATAGAAGATATTCAGAGACCAGAATGCCCATTTGCGAATCTGGTTCTATGAGCGAAGGTAATCGAACTCTCAACCTTTTCGTCCGTTGTTAACCTACGCTTATTATTCAATTGAGGCTACTGTATCGTGAATAGTGTTTTCTAGATTTGGGTGAGCTTGCTGCGTGTTGTCAACTGTTTAGTTTTCTTTATGATTGCGTGTAAACGTGCTCTGATTATCTGTTTGAAATGGCAGACAGTTGTTACGTGATGTTAAACTGACAGATTTTGCGTTCTCTATTTGATTTTTTATCAAGTAATATAATTACTATGCTTGAATTGCGTATTTTTTTGTCATAATAGTACAATTGAAGTAACATACAAAATGTAACTTTTCTAGTAAATTAATGTTTAAAACAAATTATATCCAATATTCAAAATCTATGTAGTTTTGTTAAATGTAGTGTTTGTGAATCACTCTACTATGACTAAATGTTTGTAAATGAAAAACGGAAGTAACCGCATATTTTAACATTAAACAGTCGTGTTTTTAACAACATAGACAAGATAGACATTTTGTATGTACTTCATGATAAAGTATTAGACCTTGTTTATGATTACACAAACCTCAATGCCTACTAGGTCAAGTCCATCACTCTTAAACACATTAAAATACACATTTAATTAAACGAAGTACAAAATATATGGAATGGAGTTTGCTGAAATTTGTCTAATATAATACTGGGGTCTTCTCTTTATGATGTCTCCATAAAGAATAAAATTACAGTACCCCAGTTTCCATTCCACTGGAATTGCCTCCACTTAAAGCCACTTAATAAACCTTCTCATACAATTGAATCTCAGGTCTCTTAAAGGGATATAATCAATATTAATAATCATAACATTAGGTTTGTAAGCCTTCTTCTATTGGAGTTGCATCAAAGCTTTAAATTGATGTTGTTTTTAATGTAATAGAATCGAGATTAAGGCATTTGAATAACAACTGAACTTAAATTAATAATTTATATATAACCCTTACATTACTGTCATTTAACATAAAACAACCTATTTTTGGATTATTTTATTAAGCTAAGTAAATAAATTTATTAGAAATCAAAAGTACCAGATATGCTGTTATTATTGGTCATGGAGATATCTTAAAACCCTTTAATGGCCACTATTTGCTTAAATAAATATTTATAATTGGACCTTATGGCCCCTATCGTGTCCGTGACGAATCCGGGATTGAAATAAAAACTTCTTTGAAAGTAAAATAGTGTAATAAAATTTTCTTACATATCCACATACTTGTTATTTTGAATACTTTTTGGCATGGAATTAAGGATGGATATCAAACAAGTGTTTTTTGCTTTGCTTCGCAAATTGAACTTATTGATAGATAACCATTTGTTTATCATAAGTACCATGATTCATCATTCATCAGTGCCATAGAGGACTACTGTATGTTATTGATAACACATTGAAGATATTAGCAGCGCACATTAGACTGACCAGTTACACTGCTACCTGATACTGACTGCTAAGCGAGGGGCCGTGGGTTGGATTTTTGTTTTATGAAATTATCCAAATACTAATTAATACATTTAGTAATTTATATACACATTTTATTTATCTTCTGCCTTTCATATAACAGAAGTTGCCTAGTTTCAAATCAATTGGCTGTGTTTTATTAAGGATTGAGTTGTCCTAAGATATTATTTTAACAATTACATCATAAATTTATTGTATCCCGAAGTTCAAAGAATATAAATGCAGTCCAGATTGCACTAAATATTTCAACATAAATCCAATGACGTCACGAAAGTCTATGACCTTTGTCAGTTGCAATAACACGGTATAGTCAGACGCATTCGAGTACTTATAACTGGTAAACAAAAACATCGTTATGTAATGTTTGTATATTCACTTCGCAGAAAAAACAAAAGACGTGTGTTTACTCGAGCGGTATTAAACTTGACTGTAATAGTTATGAACAAATTGGTATGATTATTTATAGTTCCTCTAGGACAATGCACTTTGCTTAGAAACGCTCACATCTATATAATAGTGATGTGTGTTTATCTCAGTTCTAGTAACAGCTCGGAAAAACCTAATGATTGTTGTATATCATCGGTTGTATTTTCTAAGTAGTTAGAGAAAAGGGAAGAAAATGAGATTGTGTTATTGCTTGCGCTTTATAATGGAGTCGCGACCAGCTGTCTCGTGTCTGCTTATTAAGGAGAAAACATATTAAATAACCATCCATGGCATCAATAGTGCAGGATGTTAAATTTATAAATTTCTGTTTTTTCTTTGTATTCTTTTTTCTATATACCATATATGAAGGATATGAAGCCATTTAGAGCAATAATTATGTCTATTTATACCGAATTTGCATTCGATGTTATTTATATCTTGTACTTAAATAAATTTATCGAACAGACTTATAGAAGGGCTGCATTCAGTTTCTTTTCTATACAAGTACCATGTATAGAGACCCGTCAATCTTATTTCGAGT
>DWEE01001995.1:0-12211 GCA_018245755.1 Parelbella macleannani
AATTAATTTTGTGGTTTATTTACTTTGCAATGCAAAAGGTGTGACATAGCCTAATCTATTTCTAAAAATTTATGTATTTTGAGAAATAGATTAGGCTAAGTCACAATGTATTAGGTATTAGCATTTTTATGATTATTTTTAGATCACTGTATCATCAATACTAATCTTTTTTCTTACTCGCACACAAAAGTCACATCGAACAAGTCAAAGCTCGTATATATGTAAGTTTCATTCACTCGTTACGTTCCCGTTCAACAGGTACTATAATTCACATTGACATTTTGTTACGTCTATCTGTTGGCCTCGCTTCGTGATATCAACTTACCTCTGCCCTCCCTGAATAACTTAGTCACTGAATTTATAGCACGTCGAATGGAGTTCGTGTCGCTAAATAAGATTTTCATTCGTTCATTCACAGTGAACGAATATTATAATTTCATGTGACACTATGCTACATGTTTTATTCACGTTTTATTATTCTATTCATTTTGTGTTCTGTTTGACTGATCAATTTTAATATATGATAATACGTAAATATTGATGTATTAGGTTGTATCAACTGTGTTTTATGAAGCCATTACATTTTACGTATATGTATGTATTTAATTTTATGTAAAATTCCTCAGCGCTATGACATAGGGCTTTTCGAAAACGCGCAAAAATATCTTCAAAGCTGGTAACCTGCTGGCCGTTCTTCATCTGCAACGAATGTTCATAGGCTACGGTGATCGTTACGTTATCCGGCTGTCTGTTTGTTAGACTCAATATTTAGGTGAGGGAGCTTATGTAAAAATGTTTTAAATATTCATGTCTGTGTTAAGCCTGCCACCGTATCTTTCCGTTCCACCGAAGGTCGATCGGAAGCCAATGCCAATTTGTAACCCCTATTATTAGAGTATCTTCATAAATAACTTTATTGCGTCAATTTAAAGTACGTCTCTAAATATATCCAAGCGTAACATTTTCATTCTTTCATTGATTCTTGTATTCTCTATCTCAGGACCGATACCTACTTTTATAATATGTACAAGTTACAGATTAGTTTTTCTGTACTTACAGTGTTGTCATACATCAAAGTTTCCCCAAAAAAATACCGGGCAGAAATAGAAACATGGTGATCATCATCATCATTAGCAGTCTACTCCCGTCCACTGTTGGACATAGGCCTTTGTAAGACAATAGCTGTAAGGCGTAGTACGTTTGCCGTATCGTGGTCTCCACTCCGGAACACGTCTGCTCCAGCGGCTATCGGTTCTGCGACAGATGTGACCAGCCCACTGCCACTTCAGCTTGCTAATCCTTAATACAACATACAGTTATCTTATTAAATTACTGTCACATACGATTTCATTACGTTACGTACAAAATATGTCAATTAATTAAATAAGAAAATTCTGAAACAAGTTTCAACTTTAATCACGCCTTTGACTTTATATCTATTGGAAGAGAAGCGATAGTGAGAAAAGTCTCCTCGAGAAAGTGCCTATCTGTGAAGCATCATCGAACCCACAAAGGCTTTCATGGTTTCAACGGCGTCTAACTGATTCTTATAATAAAGAGCGTGTTATAAATATAACCAGTGACGATAAAATGTCGACAACACGGTTGTAAATATGTATCCATTTACCGTATATTATGTATAAAATGTGAACTAATGCTTCATGTATGTGAATTTATATGTATACGTAACAAAAGATAATGTCACTCCTGTAATCCCCGAAGTGGTAGGCAGAGAAATGAAATAAACACCAATATATGCATACATTTAACTAAAAACTGACAAAACAAATGTATACATCACATATATACTTCTTAGAGACCAGTCTCAACAGAAACGCGTGTTTATATGTAGTAATTGATACGAGTATGATTGGAATACGTGAGCTTTATAAAGATAAAGATATCGGCCTTTAGCAGCTCTCTGCCCACCGCGCAAGACCTGACATCGTCATATAACAAGTACTTGTTGCTTAATTAGTCATGTCTATTTAATGATAATTATCATCACGATCAACCCCTGTATCGTACAGTTATAAATAGGTCGTGTATTTTTATAAGGTACGAAAGATCTCTTCAACTTATTTAACTTTTCGCTGTTGGAAGCAGATATGTCAGAATGAGAAGGGTTAATATAATCTACTACACTGAACAAGTGCGAGTGATATTCTCTCAAGTTCTTCGATAACATTTCAAGAGAACCCAATTCATAGGGTTCCTAACTATAGTTTTATAACCACTAATTATTAGTATTAAAACCGCATATATTTTTCTCAAATGATAGAAACATGCTCTGAATTAAAACCGCAAACCCCAGAGTGAAAAGTTGAAGTTGATGTCATCTACGCCATGCTAGTCGAAGTATTTTGGCAATTCTGATAACATTTATTGATAGATAATATACTTTATTTATTTATAAATTATATTACGAAACATCCCCACACAACAACACAGGCTGTGTTACGTTAACCAGACGGCTAATTAATGTATTTATAAAATATTAATATATACGTACATAGACATAAATAATTATTGTTTTACGTACAGACTCAGAATACATACTTGCGCTCATCTCAGAAATATTTGTCCTGCGTAGGCATCGAGCCCCAAACTCTCCGCTCAGCAGTCAGGGTCCGCAGCCACTAAACTCACGGGCCCGTCTTTATAGCCAGTCTGTCAAGAGGCTTTAAACAACGACACATCTTCCTTATTCCTGCGACTGGTTGAGATATATAAAACAAGACAGCTAATTATGACAATAATAGCTGTCTGACACGCAGCATCACTTGACACCGCGTGTCCGCTGTAGCGCGCTCGGGACACAAGAGACACTCCACGTACCCACAGTTAAACACGGACGAGGCTTGTTTGTTGGGTCTGACTGAGAATTGAAGGAATACAACCGTGAATAATCAATTGTTGAAGTATACATCAAAGAATAAATTCTACTTTGTTCATTCACTATGCAGTGTGCTAACAATTAACTTAAAGCTTTCTATACTCTATATTGCGTTTTCTTTTACGTTCGTTGGAAATTTTAATATTATCGGCACCATAAGATTAAGTTATGACTTAATCTTTACCTTACAACCGAATGAAATAATCCTTCAACACTCGTTCGCCAAATGAACACATGTGCCAGGAGTTCCTATTGAATGTAAAACTAGCACCTGCGGACATTACACGCGACATGTAAACGAGCTCGGTGCGTACGCAATGCGGCGTCGTTCATTAAAAACGAAAAGGGGAAACTCGACTCGGCCGGCAGGCACGCATTCGTAGAGTGCCTTTGTGGCCGCAGACTACTGCTAAAACTACCGAGTCAAAGCTCGAAATTGACCGGTATGAAGCGACCCCAAACAACGATACATCTGTATTTTAACAATGAAATGTGTGAAGTGTTTATTGCCGTGATGGACGAGCGCCACCCGCGCCGCGCTTGCGAACACGCCACCGAAAAAGTGACCTTTTTGTCGTTCGCTTTATAAACGCCCCGTTTTATATTTCGTTGTAGGCTAATGTTCGTATATTTCGAACAAGGAGAAAAAAGTAAACACCTTGCTTATCCTCCGCGCGGTGTTCTGTTTACAAACACTTTTGTAGGAAAGAGCCAGTGAATTCGAATGATTAGCATAATTCTGTTTAGGAAATCACATTCAGGGTAAAAGAGGTCGGGTGAAAATTGGCTCGTGCGTAATAGAGGCGGGCTTATGAAAAATTATTTAATGATTACATGCGACTTAAGGTTCATTGTTATACGTAAGTACAGGATACAAGTTGAAAGCTAGAATATAACAGATTTACCAAATATTTACCAGGTTTTAAACATTATTAGGATACATAGAAATCATAATTATTATTTATTTATTATTACTTCATATGTTTGTAAATACATATATATATACACTCATAGTTCCGTTAATAATTTAGCTTTTGAAAAAAAAAGGTGGAAGAAAAAACGTAAAAATAAAATGAAACACTAAAAAAAACTAAACACGAAAGACCAGTTCCAAGTCACGTTCAATAAATCGGACAATCGGTCTTGAAGGAGGCTTTCAATCAATTGTGACTTGGCGGAAATCGAAGCGATCGCCAGAATCCGATGAAGCAAAAACCAATATTGACCTACTAACAAACGCCACAGACGGCTTCAGACCCAAGAGGTATGGATCCGAATTCTATTGCTATTATTCTCAGATTGTACAACATATTGCGTGTCAAAGCTTATTGCAAACTGAATATATACACAATATATGTATATGTATTTAGACGGCCAAACCTCTCACTAAATAACGATATAGAATTATTGTAGAAATTTCAGTTTGAACATTGTTTTGTTGTTTTTAGCATATGTGGCAGAATGTGTTTTAATATTCTGGGGTGGGTATGATAATCCTTTTTGTTTACGGTTTCGTAATTTCCAATATAATGTCATAATGTGGTTACTATTCTGGTTTGATAAGCGACGGAAATAGATACAAGATTGTTCTAAATGTACAAATTCGATGTAACTGTATGCAAATGAACAATTCTAGTTCCGTATGTTACAAAGACATTCACTATTTCTGTCAAATAGGAATTGAGTGAATATTGGATAGTTCTATCGCACTGACGGTTTGAGAATGTCATTCGAAATAGCTCTCTAGAGAAATCAATGGTCGGAACATGATAAATGTAATAATGAATATGCAACACACACATATATTTATATACATACATATGAATATGTTCATGTTATTTATATACTATAGTAATTTTATATTAACCCGCTTAATAATATCCAACTTCGTTATTTTTAATGCTTTATTTCATTTTAAAATTTAAAAGCCACATCCACACGAAGGTTATAAACAATACAACGGTTGGCTCTCTGCTGGTTTCCTGGAGAGTTCAAGGATATTGTTATTAATGTTGGACTCGTTAGCTCTTAAAACTTGTATTCTTGGCAAATGTTCTTATCACCATTAATTACCGTTTACGGATTGCAATATGAACAGACAAACATTTAAAAACTCCTGTTTCTAAAATAGGTACTCGTAGTATTCTAAGACCATAGAAAATAATAATTTAAGAAGAATTACACAAATAAATAGTGGACCATTTGTTAAATTTCAATTATAAATATGAATGCGATTTATAACAAAAAAATATTAAGTCGTATAAACTCTATCTACTCTGTCAGCAAAATATGATGAAAAATTAATCAAAAGATACTTAGCAGCAAATTATTATTTTATTTAATTACGTTTATTAACGATGGATTTCGGCGCAGTAATATCTGATGTAGTTAATTATAAAGAAAATAATTTAAATTACCTTTAGAATGTAATGCTTTGGAAATTACCTCTATTAACATACATAAATAAAGTATATATTGGAATCTATATTCATATTTGAATTTAAAGTACCAATGCGACCTTGAACAACATAGTAGACTAAAAATTTAATCCTTCTCGAGACTTGCATTGGACAGTAAAATGATGAAAGCCTTGATCATGTTTGGAATAGCCCTCTTTGTATTAGCTTTTATTGTTAGATATAAAAAATGCTAATTAAATATACCGATTTCTGCGATGGAAATTTATTCTGAAAACAAGCTATACCTTGCGATACACTTTTAAAAGTATTGTATATGTTCATAAACGTATATGGAGGTACATAAACAAATAATATATCATTATCGACACTGAACAATCATACCTACACACTGTCAATACACAAAGATTTAATATGTAAAACCCAATAGGGCGCTGAAATGTCACTGAAACATTTGCAAAATTTAACGTTTAAATAATTACTTCTATAATCAATAACATCCTATAATTTACTATATCTTAAATTTTAGAGGTAATAGCGAAGAAATTATAAAATTTATGTACATCGGCAGTTAACGTACATATGTGTAAAATTAACGCCATATTGCAAAAAGATTTTATCGAAGTACCGTCAATTAATTACTTTTGCCACCAGTTTCCATATTCCTTTTTTTATATACGAAGACGTATCGTTTCCAATTAAATCTCATATTGATATTGACTTTCCAATAGCAAATGGAACAGGTTTAAAGTAGCTGACAATTTTAATGGGTCACTTCTGGAATTACAAAATCAATTACTTCTCAAATGCGTAGGTAGTTGTTTAATTTATTACTTTGGACGCGAAGCAGATGTTACATTGTACTGGTTTTAAATAAAAAAAAACCGTGAACAAAAATGGTAAGTTTACAAGAAGTTGTAATCCTATTATTCCCTTTCAGTGAATGTTGAGCGCTTAAATACACGACGAGTAAATCCTTAACAACCTTTTTTTTGGTACAGTATTATCATTATTATAAAGTTTTCTTTTTTTTTTAATAAGACTTGGGTTGCAGATAGGCCAGCTAACAAGCTGTGCCTATACATAAAGCAAAGCAGTGATCGTAAGTAATGCAGATTTGAGCTTCCATCTCCGGGGTTTCCAAGTTCAATCCTGGCGAACACCTTCTTAATAAAAATATGTTAAGTCATAAGATTAAATAATTAATTGCTATAACAGTCAATGGAAACATCACGATGAATTCTGAACACCTCGATTTTCTTCATGGTATTTTCTAAGGCATGTCGAGCCTGCCACACCACACTTGGCAAGTATGGTACACGATACCCTAACCGTAGAACAATAAAGGGTCCATCCAAAAGTTTTTAAATCCTAAACAATCCTAATTATGAATAAAAATCTTCCTAAGTTTTTTAAAAAGGAACGTTATTTTAAAATGCAAATTCATTTTACAAATTTAAAGAAAAAACTGTTACTTAAAATAACGACATCTGCATTGCTGCCAACGCAACGGTTCGTGTTCGAAATTCAAAATGCAAGGTAGTATGACGCCACGCCGTGGCGCCGGTCCGCTTAACATTGTCGGACATGTGCCCACACGTGACAGCGCAGCAGTGACGCGGCTTAGATTCTATTTAACGCTCGACAAATCGTTTTCCGATACATTTGAAATTATTTATCACTGCCACGAAATATCCACCTGATTCTCTGGATACATTGAAAGATATGTTAGAGGCTAAATATACGTGCTAAACGTATTTATTAAATGAGAATATCTCGTGCTTGCCTTTCAGGTAATTCACAAATATTTTTAGCTCTGTTTTCTATGATATCGTTCTACTAAACTGTTCTACGCCTAATACATATAACAAAACTGCAGTTTCCAATGCAACATTCAATTTAACGTGTGACTAATTACTTTTCCACAAATTTATGAAATTGATATTTTTTGCATGTGTGATAAAAATCATGTCGGATTTTTTATGTAAAATTGGCATGAAAATTACATTCATGATATGTAGATATAATCACATTAAAATTGATTTTATTATGTTTACATTCGCGCACATTGTGCGCACAACCATTGTGACAATAATGTGATCAATAGGGTCTTATGATAGGGACTACTTATTTTAATGTGTTTCACAATACTTATCAATGTGACGTTATCGTTTCCAAAAATAGAATATACTCAGTTAAAATTCCTCCAAAGTGCAACAACGTATTTCATGGTAACTCTTCGCCTACGCAGTTTCACTTTAACGTTTGACCAATCGTTTTCCAATACACTTATAAAATTCTGCATTAGTCACGGAAGTATACTGTGATCCTCTGAATTTGAGTCTGAATGCTTTGGATCATCATGTGAACTTTGGCCATTGTTAAATACTCAAGATAAAAGCATAAAGAACATAAAAACATAATAAGACTTCAATAAAGTAAATACTTTGATCTCTCTTTATTATTGAGGGTGTTATTAATGAAGTCATACTTAATCAATTCAAGCAAGTCACAAGCAAATTTTAATGTATCATATTGTAATAAGTATAGGATAATTTAATTTAGGATCTCTATTCTTGATGTATACTTTCGAGATAAGACTAAAACTTTCGACATTTCGGGAAGTCCTCAATAACGCTAAATGACTGACATTTATCTATGACATAAGGGTCTAAGTTCTCAAAGTGACTTCTCAACATGGAACTTAACTAACTGAACAAATTGCTTACGATCGGCGTCCATTTCCGGTCTACGAGCAATAGTCATCGTATTTGGAAAAGTAACAATAAAAAGATCGAAATTTTTCAATATAAAATGCTACACATGCGGAACATATGTCTAATATTAATAGAATAAAGGGAATTTAAAATTCTCAGATAAAATACTTAGATAAAAACATACCTATGTATGTAGACTATTTTACTATTAATTTGCCCAATACGAATTCGAAATTTATTCAAGGACTCTATGTCCCTGGTAGGAATATTCACAACATATTAAACTGAGCCGGCGGTTTTCAGCGGGGAATAGTTAACCTATGGATTTCCATCAACGAATTTATAATGTTCTTTTGATTAGTTTGGCCGTTCCTAATTTTAGGGGTATACAGCGCTAACATGACACTGTTTTTCCTCTGTCCGTTATAAATTGAGCTTAAATGTTAAAGGATTACAGTCCACATTTGAATGCGGATGAGTGGTAATAAAATCACTTTTGAAGAATGAAGGTAGTCACGCAGAGGCATAAATCAGATAAATATGTGGGAACGATGATTAGTCGGTCCGCTACCCGTTTCGTGTTACGCAACAAAGGCGAACCGTTCCATTTTGCACAAAAAGTGAAATCGGCCTTCTCCATTTATAAAAAAAAATATACATCGTTATCCAATAGGATTCTAGCAGGGAAATTTGAAATAAGAACGTCCTTGGATTTTCTAGAGAAAAAGGGCAAAAAAGAACACTATCATTTATTAACTTTCGGTTATCTACATCTGCTATTTTCTCATCACTTAATAACTAAATATATATTATAATTATCAAACTTTGTTCGAATACAATAACTTGTTTTACGACGTATACTAAACCAGTATTACTTTCTAATCGCTCGTTATTAGATAACATAACATTAATTTAATTCACTAAGAAGAAATTTCCGTAAAATAGCGCCTGCTACTATTGACTATTGATTAGTCTCATTGAGAATTAAAATGCCTTTCGATTAAAACGTCCACGAACAATAAAAGACAGGCGCGAGTGGCGTTCTTTATGTATTTCGCTGTTTGAATACAATTGCTTTCAACATCAAAGTGATGAAGCGGTACCAAAGTGATTAGAATCTTCAGACGCGGATTTAAAGTTTAAAATCTCATGAGTCGGCCGAGAGTTTCAGTTTAATCAAAGCTGACAAAGCAAGTCTCAAAGTCCGCAACAATTAGTCAAAAATCGTAACAAACGATTTAAACAACCCCAATTAGAAGCTCAGTGGATAAATTTAGCTCATCAAAGTCCGAGGGACTCGTTGTTATCATATTGCGATTTTAATAAATTGCTATTGAACGACGACACCGGTGTCGTTCGTTGATTTACATCGGAAATTCCTGACGATAAAAGCGATTGCTGTCGTAAATGTAATTGAAAATGTGGAATTTATTGTGTTTACACTTTAAAGCGCTTCCTCCGTCCTTGCTTTTTTGTTCTTATGTTAATCTTAATAAAAGACGATTTCGTTTTATATCTTACAATGTATAAAACTTATAAATACCTTATAATGTATAAGATATATACATATATACATAGATACATAGATACACTTAAGGAATGATACATATACCTACATAAAAAATTATCATTCATCAATAATTTCAATCTATTATAATAGTCGCAGTACAAGCCATACGATAATACCTAACTGTGAGAGTGGTGCGCCAGCTTTTTCCACCAACAAGAGAACCTTTAAGCCTCAGTACGACAAGGTACGAACATTTTCGACGCATTTCCAAAACTGACGCGCCAAAGCAGCACGAATTCGTACCTTCAACAAATATAAGTTTACAATATGAAAACTAATAACAATTTTTGAAAGGAAATAATACTTTCCCGGTACCTTCGTGAACAAAATTTATTTTGCGATGTTACACAAAGAATTATGGGCCAAAATAAACAACGCCAACCTTATTCACGCACGTACAGGAACAATGATGAAATCAGATATACCTTTGCACGTGCATTATATATGGATATGGATCGTTGGAATGGAGCTGGAGGAAAACGCTTATGATCCGAACAGAAGCTCATTGACCCCATTCCAAAAAAAATATGTTCAAATAAAACTGCCAGGAAACCGGGAAATAACATATGGGATCATTCGTAAAAATATTGCTACGATTACCGTGGGAGACGGGCTTTTTAACTGAGCAGATACATACTATTTCTCCTGTTTTTATAGCTGTGTTATTAAATTTACATTAAATATATTAAAGAAAGTTTAAATAAAGTATTTTATTCTAAGTATGTTAATACGCCCACCCGTTGGTCCGTACTAGTCCGTATTGAATAGTTGAAGAGTGCTACAGTCCCCCTATCTACCTCTTTGGGAAAATACAGGCATATTTTTATGTTATTTACTTCACACGTAATGCTGAGTATCTAAGGCCGTGAATTTCACACCTTACCTTACCTAACGCGTCCTACGCACATTATAAAATCAGACCTAGTTACTATTACTAGATAACAATCATTAACCTCGTCATAGCGATTTAAAGTGTTCAGACAGATGGACAAGCCACTTAATCGTCTATAGCAACATCATAAAAAAGTAAATACGCACCTTCTTTTATTACGTTTCGCTTGTTCGATGTCAGAACGAAACGAACGAAACAGAAATTAATACACCATAACCACTTAAGTAAAGCTTTTTAGTTTATTAGCTTTACGTAAGCTGTCCAGCTTCTTCAGTTTTATTAAATCATCGTCATGTGTCTGAAGTGTCTAATTTTTCTCCATTAAGGGCATGGCAAACAGGGAAACAACTACCTAATGTTTGCTGGTGTCTTTAGATATGTGCAACATCAGAGGAGTTACGCACGTGTTACCCGCCTTGAAGAACCGTTTTAACGCTACATTTGAAGAAATTCATATTATAGCACAGTTATAAGCACTTCCGTAGATAATTCATTCAACAGCTTGGCGATACGCTGTAAAAACTATTGTTTGACTATATCTAAAGAGTACATCTGATTCCTAAGTAAAATAACCAGTTTAATGTTTTATACGCTTAACTAAACACTGATGGGAAAACGTAGAATGAGATGCATTAGTCCCCTCAGTACTCAGGGAAAGGCTTATTTAATGAACAAGTCTTCCCTTCATCCTGTAGAATGACTGTAAAAGTCGTTGATTAGAAAATTAGCCGGAATCCTTTTAAGCAGTGCAAGAACAGCGAACACGAATAATTACATTTAATCTTAATACCCCATTGTTTACAATTTAATATCGTTAAGTATTCACACTGGAATCTCTCTTTATTCGTTTATAAGCCTTTGATATACCAATGTAAATAGAAGTTATTTTTACAGGCAAATTTGTTCAGAAATGAAGGTTATTTTTATGTCTCTTGCAGTTTTGAAGGTGGATTTTTAGCGATGGCACACCTAAAATATTGTAGCTGTCAACAATATAATAAAAGAAAGATCAGACTCTATATAATTTGGGAAGAAATAGCACGTGGTTTATTGCGAATTGCTATTTTTTATATTACAATATACGTATACATATATACATATATATTTCACGTTACCATATCAATATTTTTATTTCGGTATTAAATGTCTCGCGAAGTTTTAAAAACACATGAAAATATATATGTACTAGCTTAATACACATATGTACAGCTAATATAATGCTTATGGATAATAGCTAACAGCATATCCCCTCGTACAGCGCCTATAGATCAGACAATTACCACAACATGTATGACATGTGTATACATATGTCGGATAATGAGTAGGCACCCTTAGTTCAAGTCTGCTACATCTTACTCATTTACATGCCAACAAAGAGAAATTTCTTAGTCAAGCGAATCATCAAGGCGAACTTCAAACCCCCGCCCGCCCGAGTTTTCCTCCGCCCGCCGGACTTGCCGCCGCCCGCCCACAAACTACCAACGTCAGTGCTTGCTAAACGATATTCCACGGATGTGAAAACTTGCTAGCACGGACAGTTCCAACAGCTCAATTTTCATATACACAATTACAAAAAACGTAACATCACGCCTGTAATCCTCGAAGGGGTAGGCAGAGGAGTGTAGTTATACACTCCCACGTTTCACCAGTTACATTTAAGTCCCATGGAATAGGTGGTGAGCCTATTGCCATACACCATACCCTTTCTCATATTATTAT
>DWEE01001996.1:0-12210 GCA_018245755.1 Parelbella macleannani
TACACAGTTAAACTTCTTTTATCCGGCATATTATTGCCGCATACGTGTTATTCATGTCGAACAGATTTATTAACAAGTAATTTTTAAAAACTCCTAATATATTAAAGGAAAAGGAAGTGCTTAACTAGATCTTTGATAGCTTATAGCTATAACCACTTCCGGTTCAAGTTCAAACGTGTACGAGTACTATAAAACGAAGCGTCTATGACATAAACATTATATTTAATATAACAAATTTATATTTATGACACAGGTATATGATAATTTACATGGTGATATTTTATTTTAACGCTTTTTTTATTACAACATATTTTAAAACATTAAACGTAACAAAATGTAGTAAGGACAAATTTAAACCTCAGCGCTTTTAAGATATTAATAACCATAATTAAAAAAAAACAACTCAATTATTAATTCCGAAATGTAAACTGAAATATCGAAAATCATAATTCGCAATTACAAATTGTAATTATCTACAGCTCATAATTACGTTAATGTCACGTTCAATAATTCATATCAAATCGTATTTATGAACTGTCCAGTGTGTTTAAAAAAAAATTCCATGCGTTAGAATTACTAATATTTTATTAATGTCAACAGGTTGACTCTAGAGTTGCAATGCCACATAATAATGTATGATAAATATTAATTATTTCCTAACGCGATCAATAATATCTATCAATAAAAATCATCTTAGTTATTTATTGCTTTAGTACATGTAATGGATTTTTTAATTGGGACTTTTTGCTAAGTGAGTATTAATTTTCTAATAGCTCGACCTGCGACCCCCGCGCGTTTGGTACGTAATCACTTGCGGCTAAAAGTGAAGGGACGTTGTATGTAAGGATGCTAATTGTTACATGTGATTACCCAATGCCTTTATAATGTCGACTAATATATTATATGCTATCCACAATCGATTTACTTTGAATGTTTAGATTACATTAATTTATAAATTCCTATTTAAAACCTGAATCTGAAGATACAAGGGCTTAACTAATGATTAATCGTGTTCTCTCCTGGTCAACCATGTGATATATAGATAGATTAATAATATAATACATACATGTCTTCATTTTTCGTGTGGGGCGTCTGCACATTGTACATGTGTCCTCTAGGGATAAATTTAAAATTGAAGCACGGAATGGATAATATTTATTGGTAAAATTTAGAAGAGATTGTGGATTACACAAAGCATTGGGTACTGCTGACTACGCAGTCTTATACACGGTAAATATACACAAAATAATTAAAGATTCTTATTATATAAATACAAATAGCTGCTATAGGAACACTTATTTGCTGTACTGCTGTCCTTCGCTGATATGTCTGACCAATTTGGCACTGTTCGACGAACTCTTTGTCTTGATGACACATGAGCTTTTGGCTATATCATACAATAATTGGAATAAATCTGATGTATTCGTAATTTGACACAACACACATCATTTCAAAAACAATTAACAAGTTATAGATATTGACTGCCTCGTTGGTCGAGTGGTCGCAAGCGCGACTGCCGATTGGGAGGTCTTGGGTTAGAATCTCGGGCCGGGTGCTATTAGATTTTTCTGATTTAGAATTTCCAGTAGTGACACGAAGTCTGGAATCGTGCCCGGTGTATGGTAATAGGCTCACCACCTATTCCGTGGAACTTAACCTTAACTGGTGAAACGTGGGAATCTGCTACTCTTCTCTGCCTACCCCTTCTGGGAGAACAGGCGTGATGTTATTTAAGTAAGTTACAGATATCACTTTTATTTACGTCTTTATTAAAATTTTAATATACATAATATCGTTGGTTGAGCCAACGTATGCAGATAAATATGTAGGTACATTCATATGCGTGGTATATAACCGCCAGTTTTTAATTAACATTCTCTTTTAAAGATCGCTTATCAGATTGTTTGCTCTTTCTCTCTGATTGTTCATCGCGGCTTCATGATTTATTTCCGACCAGTAATAAAAGTGCGTTTAAATTTAAACTTTATGTACATAATTTTAAAGTACAATTTTGGTGAAATAAAATTCATAACATCGCTACATGTGAATGTCATTACATCCACATTTATTAAAACTTGATTCGTTCACTCTTATTAAATATATTTTGATTTATGAAAAATTGAATCTGTGGTCGGTCGTATCTAATTGGAATGGAAAAAAATTTAAATGGAACGAAATGTTCATTGCTGAAATAAAAAAATATCACAGACAGTCGATTTAATGTTTTCTACGTTTATTCAATCCCAAGTTAAATTTGAGTTACATGTGTACGGCACAATTTCATCAATGGATTTCAAATTTGGAATTGGAAAATTAGTTACAATGGAGTTGGTTGGAAATAACGGAAATCGCCAATAGCAACGCGTTGTTCTACGGAATTCTACAGAATTTTAATATAATATTATGGAATTATCCAGTTTGTTTTTTTTTTAAAACAGAAGTAGTCTGAAATATATAGGCAAAAATAACTAACAACAAATGTAAGTTAAATTCTCTTCTGTTAACAGCAATAGATCGCGATGGAATAAGGAAAACAGACGAGGTTTGAAATTTTTCAGATACTTGATTGCATTTTTTTATTTCGTATATTGATTTAAAGAATTTTGCATATTTCCAAAACCAGAAAAGCAATTCATTAACCACTTCATTCCGATCATAGAGAAGGGAAGAAAAACTGCTTCGAATATATGTACTAACATATTTAACAACTCAAGTTCATAGAAATGTGCTCACATCATTCATTGCATTCTACATATAGCTTTGACCTTGTAATATTTACAAATTGCACCCTTCACTTGCTAACTGCGGGGTCAGTCGAGCTAATAGGGTTAACACATATTTGTCTCAACTGTTGGCTTTTAATTGGTAGCAATGCCATCTAGTTGCTGCGCGCAAAAACTGGATTATCTTTTTATATCACAGCATTCTTTTTATAACATGTAGCTTCGTGAGTGGTCGCTTCTTCAGCGACGTGTAATATGATAGACATACACGTAGATAATATTAATAATATATGCAAATAACTTAATACATGTATTGTATTTTTAATTAATATATTTATCGTATGCAAAACTCTCATCAAGAAACTGTACCTAACTATAGACATAGGTACATTAAATGAACATGTTTAGATGATTCGCGTCATAGACTAAGACAGTGGCAGTATTACCAAGGCAGTTGTTACCACAGATTCACAAGAGCAAGTGATATATTAATCGCTGAATTCGACAAATTTTACAGTCATTTATACGCGTTGCTAGGCATAGAAATAATAATTATTATTATATCGTCCCACCAGCTCCATTATGGTAGGCAGAGAACACTGGGTGCCAAGTGCCAAATCCTTATAGACATGACACACTTCGCCTATATTCATCAATTGCACAAATGCACCACCATTATAGACACTTATGGCAGGAACAACTTTATGACTTGTTCATTCTGATGGAGCATCCGTCAGACCACAAAATTTTAAACAACTCGTGAATCAAAAATACATAGTTTAATTGGTGGCGACCAATATAAATCAATATACATATTTTAACGAACGAACGTACCAAATATAATTTAACGAACTTCTGACATATTTATACAGTACGACCACATCACTTGTTCACAATAACAAATGAATATTAATTGGATTTATTTAATACGACTGTTAAATACATCACACATCAAGACAAGCATAGAGCATTACCTGTCTCGCTCTCTTCCCCACGACGCTGTCAACTCACTGTCATATTACCAACTGACGTTTATTGTAATTATATTGGCAATCGTACGCGGCGGTGTAATTCGCAATGAAATTTATAGACCGTAACTCATGGGGAATAACAGTGAAGCCTCTGATGATGGCAGTCTGAGTGTGTGCGTTCATCTTTATAAATACGGTTATTAATGTAGCTAACTTGATCCTAGTTATTACCCCATCTCATTCAGTATCACTGCATGAAGATGCTTTTATCATACAGAGTTTCACCATCGTCAACCTGTGTATAGTACTGATGTTGAGGTGGTTTCCTTTCAAAATTGACCACGGAGTTCTACAAAACATGTTTAACGTGACATCTGGGGGGCAGCTCGCTTTTTTAGCAGTTCATGCAGCAAAAAAAGGCTTAAGGCCATAACTTGCCACGCCGGGCCTGGCGCAGCTTGGGGCTTAAAGCCATAATATATTAATACTCTCATTAATATCGGCCAGCTCGCCCTCAGCAACCTGGCAGACCTTTATTATAGATTTAACTTTATAAGAATACACATTGTTAAAGCGTCGACCGCTTCTTAAAAAAGTTCTTCAATAAGTAGGTTCCCGTTGTAGGTTTAAGCGTATTGTTTGATCAGAATCGAACCTACGGATCCAAAGGTTTCGTTCCGTGTGGTCGAGACAGTATGGACATTTTATTGTCTTTGCGTATTTTTATTGGCTATATCCAACAGCGCGACATTTATAACTACCATTGCACGGTAGCTGTAAATATATTACATACCTAGATATACTGCGCCTACTATTAGCCAGTTAAGGATTTTAATATATGAACGTAAAACATGGGATCACGCTTGTAACCGCTGAAGGGGTAAGCTCAGGAATATAATATGCTCACATTTCACAGGTTATTATTCGGTCCCACCATGGAACTGATATTGGGATTTTCTATAAACTGTATCCTAAGTAACATATGCCATTGGGTTTGTTAAATGAGTTTCTTCACTTGGTCATTTGCTACTGCCCCAAAACAGCAAGCCCAAAAATACTCATCAGGTTCAGTCGTGAGTCTAACCCATCCAGGATCCCCCTGAATTACTTCATCGGGATTTTTTATTGCTCTTCATCGTAGTTACTACGAGAATGCAATGTTCAGTGAATGTTGCCACATTGTAAAAAGCATCTATGTACAAATTTTTTATATCAGTACGAATGATAATAATAAAATGTACTAACGAAACGGTTCGTTTTCGTAAAAATTTGACGTCACATTAACATAAGTAAACCTGGATTTTTACAGTATTGTAACGGTATGACCACGGGCTGCACGGCCATTGCATAAAATCGCGTGTTTATTGTGAATCATACACGACTCTTTACGGAGGAGTTGAATAAAAATAAAAATGAAACACAATTTTTACAGCTATCCAATGTTTGAATAAAGAAAACGAAAGGCAAAACCGTCCTTCCGATAGTCATAAAATTGAACGAGCAATTTGAATGCATTATTGTTTTTTGAGATCCACATTTACGACCGTTTTGAGGTTTTATGCAAGCGTTAAGAGACGATACCGCGGGGCGAACGCTCTGTAAGCGCACACTTCCACCACACTCTGTTTTCTTTTAAGACACGACCACACAAATTAATCGACCATTCAACTCAAAAATACGAAATCATTCAATGAATTTCGTGCAAGTCGAGATCGTAATTGGCGATGCTAAATAAAAAGTAGTCGCTCCTAAAAAGGTACGCGCACACCCGCAGGACCGGGTCATAAACATGCGACAAAAAAGTCGCAGCTCACGACATGTGTCTGAGTCGCGCTGTAAAAACATGACCCACTGGTATACCACCGACCACCGCCGCTTAAAACGGAACTTTTAACTCGTACGATGCATACGCGCCAGTTTACTGACATTTTTCTACGTTTCATTAGCCCATTCACATTCTCTTATTTATGACGCCCTGTTTTAAATTTAAAAATCGAACATATAAAACTTGACGATCAATGCGAATATATACATATTTCTGTAACCTTAGATTTAAACTGACGGGACAGTTGTCTCTAGTATAGTCCCACATGTACAAAGTGAGTAATGAATTAGCACTCGGTGCTTCCACCTACCACTTATGGGACCTGGCATGATGATAATAGCCTTATTTTGTTATGCCAAAAAAAGTGATGACGTAAATATTGTTACAATATAAAAAGAAATGGATAATATGAACAAGATGTGATACTGTGGTCGTGTGCTTATACTCGCCGACTGCCGAATAACAACGACTGTAATCCGTATGTGCACGCATTAAAATGCCATACACAATTTAATTATTTAAAACATAATGTCAGCCAATCACAACACTAATTATAATAAATACAATTAAAATCTCGTAATACGAACTACCGCGATATTGAATTTAAAAGTCATTTAATATATTTTTTTGCGTTGTCATAAAACACGTTGCTGTCAGTGCGGTCCTCGCTCGGCTGTGCTGTCTAGTTTTAATTTTTATTTTACTTAATTAGTTCATTCACATCCTATTATTATTTCCTTTGTGAAATAGATCGCTTGTTGCAAGTTGAATCATCGTCGAAAATATGTTTCAAATATTATATAAATGTCATCATCATCAGCCTTTGGATATCCACTCATGTTCATAGGCTTCCCTCAATCGGCGCAACTCCTTCCGCTTCCTGGGCCTTTCCATATAAATGTAAATAAATGACATTCTTCATTCAGCGCCACTTCACGAGGTCACCTTTCTTACCGTTTTCTAATGCCTACCCATAGTCAAAGTATATCCACGGAAAATTCTTTCTATATTTTATAGAAGTAAAACAAGTGATGTAGGCGTTACCAACTATCACTCACTCCAGTCCATAGATAAAATATCAATTGTCGGTGTCAGTATCATTGTTCGAAAGCTACATGTTTCCTTTTAATCTGTCATTATTTTGATACCTGTCATTGCATCTGCCTTAGTTACCTTCTCATGCTACATATGTTACCTTTATCAAAAATATTACATTCTGAAGTAAAATTCTGAGAGTTAATTCTAAACAGTCGAGTATTAACATACAAATAAATGTTAATTAAATATGTCAATATCAAATTGTATGTGACTCTAACGACGCAGTGGGGCTTAGACAAGCAGCTCTAATACATTTTGACACATAATAAAAGACGAAGAAGTAAGCGTGTATGTTTGCTTGTCATTTTATATAGAAATAACTATAATATTATTATGACTTAACAGAACGCGGAATATTATTGACGTGTGACGTCCGACAACCCATTTGACATGTGTCAGTACGTATGTATGTATATTAAGCATTTGCGTAGAAAAACGTATCTGAAAAAGCTAGCAGTCTAGTAACTAACTTGTGGGTACTTGATTATAAATACGTGGAGCCAGATTTAGTAATAGACAAAATCTTCCAATTGGTTGATGAAATATTTTAAATGATATAAAATGTAATCAATAGTTAACCTCAGTGTTGTCATTTCCAATTCCAAGCAATAATACCGAAGCGTATAACGAGCTGTATTCTAATACGGTGTTGCCTCATCGAATGGTTAGTGGCACTACTATGATACTTAATGCCGTGTCGAAATTAAATAAGCAAGTGGATGAATGCTAAGAATGTAATAAGTTATATCCGGTCTTAACCTAAATACCGACTGCTTTGGCGAATATAACAATAATCGTTTATGCATTCTTATAATTGAAAGGGAATGACAAGGAATTTGTTACGAAAGTTATGTCCACTGTTCGCCCGTAGCCCGTAGGTGCACTAGTACTTTTAATTCTTCATTGGTCTCTTTCCAGCTATATGTAGCATCTTTCTCGTGTCGCGTGTGTAATAGATATACTGAGAATTCACATTTATTTAGTTCGTTATTATTAATGAACTAAACATCAATAAAACCATTAATATTCGATGTACACAGTCATCGTAAATTGAATATAAGAATGAACGAAACTTTTATCATTATTATTATTTTTGTTATCACCATTATCATCACCATTGTTAGCGCTTTTTTAATTGGACACGTGTCTCTTCCCAGAACGACAAGACTTAAGGCTATCGTTTTCCATGCCTAGAGAACATTGTCGTAAACTCTGAGGCGTGTAGGTTTCCTTGTGACGTCTTCCTTATGGCTACCGTCATTTGCGGCTGCTGTATTCTCGTTTTATCATATTTTCACTTTAAAAAGCCTATTTCGTTTATAGCAACATAAACTGATCAATGTACATTGTAAGAATGCAACATTCGCTACTAGGAATACCTATTAAAACTAATAAAGAACTTAGAAAGTATATTAACACCTCAGTTTACTCGTAGGTTTACTGTGAATCTACGGTGAACATACATAAATTGTAGTCATAATAGTCAAAGTAGATTGTATCAACGAAGCATTTGCTGTACAACAATTTTCAAACTATAAAAGGTATGTACTTAGAAAATATATAAATAACTCAGCTTAATAGTAGGTTTTGTGTGAATATATTATGATGGGAATACTTAATCTTCAAACTTTATATTCACTGAGGTCGAAAGGCCATTACGTGTGGACGTTTAATGTCGTCTATTACTTGAAAACATATTATACTAGTGTTTAATGGAGTTTAAATTAATACGCCTCGCCGATGATATAATGCAGTATATCTGGTGATAACAAGATTTATCTCTTCCAAATACATGAGACTATAGACACTACTTACTAAGTTGTAATCAATTAGTTTTTTTTAGTTGTCTCGCGTCGCAAATGTAACTTACATACCTTTTAAGAAGCGATGAAGTCAAAATATTAAATGCGGCGAAAGAACAACACACATCTCTGCTGACATAATAGGTCAGATACTTGCTGAACAAGGAGTCGATACCTCCAAAACGACGTGTGTTTACAAAGAGAGTTGTAAATATAGAAAAAGCACATCTGGTGTATAAAGATATAAATATTTGACACTCGGTGCTCTTTGCCTACCACATAATGAACCTGGCCTGAAAATATAAAAATAATAATGATATAAGATAATGGTAATTATCTAAAAAGATGTAATAATGAACATTACGACAGAAAACGTGCATTATGCACCATCCAAAGTTCAATTAGTGTAGTTGAAATGTTCATGAGTTATAGGCTTAGAAAACGGGCGGGTGAGTTGCGAAACGTCCCGAGTTAGCGCTTTATATTCACGGGTTCACGGGGTCCTTATATTTATGTGGGCAGCGGCTATCGGTCATAGGTTAATATATTGTTTCGCGGCAAACGGAATCTTAGTTCTGTACGAAGTTCTGTTCGTTAAATCAAAGATCAATAAGGCATTTCACGTATTGTATTCCAAAAATAATGATAGCGTATTTATGTCGTATTTATATAATTATCTGCGTTCGATTTAAATGCAATTTGACAGTTCGCTGTTTGTATTTCACTTTGATCTGCCGTTTGGGTGTGTTCAATTAGCATTTATTTATTACAAGCTCGCTGATTTATTCAATGTTACGAAACAGTCAGTTGGTTGTGAAGTTGAAATGAGTTTTAACATGAAATATGGTTTCTCCTCTTTATCGAGAGGTTACAAGCACGATTGCTGAGCGAAAAGTCTCGAGTTCGATCCCCGGTTCGGGTAGTAATTAGGTTTAGTAACTTGAAATTTGTTGTAGCGGCTCGGAGTAAGGATTTGTGATCGTTTTCTGGCAATAGCCGCACCATCTATTCCATGTTGGGGTGTAAACGTAACTGGTGAATCATGAAAGCGTACTAAACTCCTTTGCCTATATCTTCAAGGATTACAGGCGGAATGTTACAGTTTTTTAGATATAAGAATGTCGAACTGATGACTTTGGATTTTTTTTTAACGACAAGTAATCGTAATTTATAACATAAGTAAATTTCCTTCTAGAACAATCTCGGTCACATAGGTATCAACAAATATAAATTAAATATAAAAATCCAAGAATTACTAAAATCTCCTTTCACTTCGATCTAGAAAAATCTCAAGCATCTATTTCACGTATACTCATGTACTGTTCAATTACTAGCCTCCTCTACATCTTTATTACTCTATGGCAGCAAAATTTATGATTAGAAGCTAAATCTCGAGTCGTTACAAGCGCTCTACACATTTCTGTACGGGATGTACCTACGCTAATTTATTTACTATCGTTACATTCAACGGTGGATGCATTAAATTGAGCTGTAAATCCACTCTTCTCGATAGTTACAAACTTACAACGTAAGTGGATTTACTCACGGTATACTCGCTTCTATGATCTATAGCGTCTTAGCTAAGATTTAATTTACGCACCTTGAAGGCATTAATTTTAATATTCTCTATGGTAATAATGAGCGTTTCGTTTGGTATTAATAAACTGTGATTATCGTTTTTTAATATAACAGTTTTTGTAAGAAAATATTTAGTTATACCGAGTTTAATACAAAATGTTACCTACGTAATGCATAAGTTGTTGACAATGTTTAGTAAGTTACTTAAGTTTTTGTTAGTTTATTTACTTTTAGTTAGTTAGTTATAGTGTGAGTTTCCATGTTAAAATTTTAGCATTTAGATAAATGACTTCTAAAATAAATCCTCTAAAAAAATACCACTGTTCGTCGTACTTCGTAAAAAACCGAAGAAAAAAATTCATCAGATTGTAGAGTATAGAAAACAACATAATTTACAGTTAGTTAAATTGTTTAGCTAATTAACTTCAAAACTAATCCACTGTTAACATGGGCTTAACCTAACAGCTACGATCGGCGTACGTCAGAAACTGTGAAGAAACATCTTCAGATTGTGATGTACGTATGTACAAATCTTGGTTCTCTCTTCGCCTGTCTGTACCGGAGATATATATCAATGTAAATGCGCGGAAACCAATACGAGGACGCCATATTTATCACGGGACAATTATATTAGCATTTGAAGAACACGTAATTCTGGTTAATAGATTAGCATTCGGCCATTTCATGGACATGCCTTAGCTCCACGCGAAGCAATTATTTTGAAATTATGTTTATTATTTTATTAAAATGTACATATAAATGATTGCCTCGATGACCGGGCGGTTGCTAGTGTCATTGCAAATCGAGAAGCCTTAGTTTCGAACCCCGGGTTGGGCAAAGTTGGGTTTTTCTAGCGAGAAATTCCCAGTAGTATAGTTAATGGCAAATTTATAATTGTAGAAGGAAGACGTCAAATCTGTTTATGAGTAGATATATTCGACGTTTAATGCTTTCTGCTTAATCCGTAAGGCATCTAGCATTATGATATAATAGTACGCATAGCATTAACTCTTATTAATTTATCTTATAACACCCACACGATCGGTTTGAATGTAAAATTTTCTCACCGTCTAAAGGTCTGCTTCCTTGACACATAACATTGGTACGTGAGCTAAAGGTCTCATTGTAATAGCTTGCTGTTAATTTCGTAACTTTGGGAATTTATTTGTTACGAGACTACGAACACCTTGAAATTCCCACCCCTCTATACAGTTGTTTCGAACACATGATAAACAGAATCATTTCGTATATAAAAATTTTAACTTACATTGTGAAGTGTATTGCTCTTTTTTTTTTAAAAAAAAATGTAAGTCAAGCAAAATATCATGGCGGTATGGACATAGAAAAAATGCTTTCGAAGCATGAAGAAATCGTTCAATCTGTAAGAGTTATGGTTGGAGAGACTTACAGTGTATCAAATACGAGAATTGGATATATAAAATGCCATCTTTGTAAATATACTTGCGACGAACTATTGCAGTCTGCCTACCCCAATGTCACTTACTGCGTTAGAATATGAAATATATATCGATGGTGTTGCATTTCACTCATTTGGAATTTTGAATAAAATACTTGCATCCATTCTCTATGTTACAAATATATACCAAAAAATTTAAACTATATTTAAATTTTTTTCTATAACCTACCGAAGACCTCTGTCCAACTATTTCATTAATAACTAATACGACAACACGATACGAGAATTACAAAGAAATTAAGAACACCCAACTAACATTGAAAGGATTTTGTACTGTAAAGAATAAAAACATCAATACAATCCAATCATCGCTTTAACCATCCATCAATAATCGTGATTGCGTTGAGGTTGGATTGGCCAATCCGTTAATTGCATACTAAACGTCCGCACACAATTTTTGCGTAGACAATTACGAGTAGTTCTACCATCACGCGTGGCCGGTGTGTGTTCGTCTATACGTGACTGCGATTCGATTACCGATGATGCAACGATCATTAGGAAACCATTTAGAATGGCAGTAATTAAAATCGTATAGGGCGGCTATGGACGGCACCTATATATTTTTTAATTAATCTAAAAATGCATAAAACGAAATGTAATATGATAGATTAAAAAAAAAATCATCAATGCATTATTACAAATTAAATAACAATTGGGACTGCCTCGTTGGTCGAGTGGTTGCAAGCGCGACTGCCGATCGAGAGGTCCTGGTTTCAAATCCCGGGTTGGGTGCCAT
>DWEE01001997.1:0-12208 GCA_018245755.1 Parelbella macleannani
CACAAATCCAGCATCCGATTCACTACTAGAAATTCTAAATTAGAAAAATGCAATAGTGATTTTTGCAATTACTACTTATTGACTTTGGTATAATTATGTTGACAATTTTTGGCCAGTTACTTTTGTAAAAAGTTTCGCCTCTGACAAGTACATTTCCAGTTTCCTTAGATCATTTCAAAATATATTTTTATATTATTTCTTAAATCCTCTAGGCCAAGACATCGTTACCCTCACAACCCTCTTTACACTCTATAGAATCTATATAGTTGGGCAGGAGAATTAATACCGAATTTAACAAGCGTAGATGTTTCGCCAATTATTTCGCTTATTTCATTCGGATGTAATATGGCCTATAATTTCGTTAGCTTTTTTTCTACGATCCCAAATTGCCTATTAGCCGGTAAGTACCAATAGGTAATCGGTAACGAGGAAAACTAGTCCCATAGTTTTGACAAGCTGATTTTCTAATAACTACAATATTATTTTGGCTTTCTAAACCATCGATAAACAAGTAAATATATGTGGTGGCAATTTTGTCGGTGTTGGATAAGCGGTGATAAAATGTAGAAGCCACTAAATTAGAATCTTTAAAAAATTCATTTTCTGTACAATGATATGCGAGCACACGTTGTTGTTTTAAGTTTAGTTGGGAAGATATCTCTATCATGTCAAACTGTAGCAATATAACTGCTGGCTATAATAATAAATTTGTTCCGGTAATTTTGGACCGCTAAATGTTGATGGAATAAAATGGCCGGGTTTTATATTAGGCTGTCAAAGACTGCCGGATTTAAAAAAAAACAATATTTTACAGTTGATTACAATACCATATTGTCGACATTCATTAAAACAAGAAAAGTAAGTATATACATCGTTTTAGAATCACTGAACGAACATAATATTATCAAATTTTTGAAAAATTAGGAAGATGGCCGCCTTTTTTTCTATCCAGCTTAAATGTTATAAAAATAATTATTACCTAAAATGACGGTACTAATAGATTCGAATCAATACATATTTTGACTATTTAAAACAAATCTTTATGTAAGAAAAATATAACACGGATTAACAAAAATCCTATAGGTGCTATCAATATATCTATAATTTTATTTAATACAGTGCGTTTTTCCTGTCTTACCTATTTACATTATAATTGTTCTAAATATTTTATGTATTTTTGCATGTAAAAACTTAATTGATAATAAGGCGGCGATAGGGTTAAATGTATTTTTTTAAATCTAATATATTTGATATTATTATGCAAATTCTCTAAGCTTGTAAGTACTGGTCTCGAGTGTATAGTTATATTGGAGGAGGTTCTCGAAGAAAGTTTTCTAGTGATTTAACAAATTCCTAGCGCCATGTTGAATGTTTAACATTAGCAAACTTCAACGACTGCTTGACAAACGGAAATTACGTGCGCCCCTATCACATATGGACTGTATTGTTTCGAGCAGGTTCCGTTTCGGGTTTTATGTCCTCTATGTATGGCGGTGGAGGTAGACTGCTGTCGTGTACCTGTTGAAATATTGTATGAATATTTAAAAATTATTTAGTAATAATATTCACTTCTTAAAAGTATATAGGTAGGTACGTGTATAGAATTGAAGTTATATGTGATATAATATTGTAAATGTAATACAGATAGCGCAAGTCTTAGATGCTGCACTTACAAATCCAGCATTTAGATAGACAGTCGCAGGGTACACGGCGGAGCCAGCCTGTGGTGTTCTCGAATACCTACAACAGATAAAAGAAAACTATTTATTACAACCAGCGCTAGTGAGGCAGAATTCTCAAAAAACTTTTTGAAACCTCAATGTTATAATAATCTTCTTCGTTCATATTAATTGAATATTTTAATAAAAACTTTGGAATTCTAACTGAAAATATCTTGTGCCTGTTACGGTTTTTTACTGATGATCAATGCGATTTTTATATATGTATATAGTACCTACGTTGATTTTTATTGCTGTCTATCAAAAGTATGTTTAAAGCGATTAACAGAAAAAAGAATTGTATACCTCGGCGGTGCATCTCTTAATCTCTCATCAACATATACTTGCAGGCTTCCAATTGACAATCGGCCTTCACTATCTGTAGCTCGCCCAAGTGGCCTGCAAAATAAAAAATATAATAGGTACTCGCGACTTGTTAAATCATCATTCGGTATATTGAGCACTGTGGTGATATACCTACTCGAATCAACTCTAGTTACAAATGGATACCTACCCTTGGCTGTGGGGAAATTTTTATATTATGGGATTATAGGAAGATAATTATAAGTAAGCGATAGTAACATAACATTACGCCTATATTTCCCCGAAGAAGTTAGGTATCATTAGGTAAATTGGTTAAAAATCATTGAACAAAAATTGAAAGAGCCTATCATCCACTTTTCGTTTGATATAATAATTTCTATTTTTTATTAAATTAATAAATCTTTGACTATGTATTGTTATTTAGTCAGATCAAATTGGATAAACAAACATTGGACATTTGTTTAATGTGAAATTAGTTAAATTCCTATTCACCCTTACCTAGTTACTAGCTATGCTAAATGAAATACAACTATAACTTCTCCCGGTCTTTTACAAATATTTCTAGAGCGTTGTAGAAATAGAAATATGTGTCTCTCCACTTGTGAACATTATAAAACCTGTATCGTAACGTATAATCTTTTATGCTGTTTTCATATTGTTTAATATTTATGTAAGCAATTCGTCTTATATGTTTTAAAGTAACATATCACGAACGGCCTGATTTAACGGAAATAATTAGCTTATTAATTTGATTATCTAGTTAGATAATGCCCAGTTATTCCGTTACGTCAACGTCAGCAATTTAACGGTAGCCATCAATATTACACAGCGCGTCATTGAAGCGTAACAGATATTTGTCATTATCGCCTGTGATCTCCTGCAGGTTGTATTGTATACCTGCTACATATACATACAATACATATGTATTGTACATAATTCTGGGGCATTACTGGCGTGATGTTACGTTAAGCTCAAGTTATTTTGCAATCATTCGTAAATATCGAATACCTACTCACTACGCTAAGAAAAAGAACACGTAGAAGAAGCGCGTTAGATCTGCAAGGATACATAGCTATGTGACGCTTGGTGCCTTCTCTACTAACGTGACGATAAAGTAATTGTACCCTAATAATGATGTAAACCTTCATTCAGTATGTGCTATCGTACTCGTAAGTGTACATTGTGTTCGTGTGTTTATCATATAAGTAACTTTTATCCATTAAAAATTAGGAGGTAACTAAGCCGACTTCAATTAAACGTTCAGTATTATGTATATGAATCCCACCGTCACCGGACACGCAATAACGCGGTGGGCCGCGTCGCTCCGTCAACGTCAGCGCGCTAACGCCCCACATCAATATTGAAGCGCAAAGCGTCATTGCAACAATTAGATGTCTGTCATTATCAAATCTGACAACATCTGATGATTGGCCAAATGCATATACCTGTACTTCTTTTAAATATGTATTTGATGCACAGTATATTTCTAAACATTTTTAACGTGTATATAACACCGTCACGCTTGTTTGTACCCCAAAGAGTAGGCAGAGCTATGTCCGAATGTCGGAAGTAGAATGTGCTAATAATCGGGAATTACAAGTTAGAAAAACCGAATAATAGTTTTTCCAATCCATACATGGAACCTCAGAATTCTTAATCAGCTGCCGCGTTTGTAACCATGCTATCAACGAGGCAGTTAAAGGTTATAAATTAAAATCAATAATGAATACCTTAATGTCGTGGCTGCACATAGCTTGTAGAGTAATATAAAAGTTGCTATTATTCCCAAAACAAGTGACGTAGCCATGATGATCTGTGTCCCCGATATCAACAGCACGTGATCGAAGGAATCTCTAAAATAAATACAAAAAAATACAAAAAGTGTGGGAGACATTGATTATTTTATTGATTTTTTATGGCTGAAAATGTTAAAGCTGTAAATAAATATGATGAAAGAACATAAAACTCGCGGGTTGAAATAATCTATCTCATTAATGGCCCGTGTGTCTTTTACAGATGATTTACAACGCCATATTACCTGCCGTCTTATATTGCCTGGCAATCAAAATATAAAGGTGCGGATTTCTCTACTACCTGCGCAGTCCTCTCAGTGTTACTAGCGCATGAAAAAAAAAATACTAGCGTATTCCACAAGGTAAATAGGTGCTACTTGTAGACTTGGCCCAATACTAGCACCTGGCTGGTGTCTGAAGGAGATACAATGATGGATTTACATTACACGTAGAGTTTTCCTTCTCTGAATACTGATGGATTTGCGTATGCACGCGTATTTAAAAAACTCGGTAAGAACAATTAGAATCCCATTGTACTCTGCCGGGCTGCCAGGATACCAAATCGGCGAATTTTAAAACATTTATTGCCTTTTACAATATCAGGCAAAGAGTACTGGACAGATTTGTATGAAGCCTTTTTTAGCATTGGCATAGAGCAAAAACGTTGCATCGCGCCTATAATCTCAGAAGGGGTTGGCAGAGGAGTGTAGTATACTCCCACGTTTCACCAGTTACGTTTAAGTCCCATTGGAATAGGTAGTGAGCCTATTGCCATAAGGATAGAACAAATACTTAGTATACAATTGTCCCGCCATTAACTAAGTGATGCGATGTCAACGCAATATCAAGGTTAGAGAGATGTACCTAATATCTTAAAATAACAAAACGCAAAAATATGCTCAATAGATTTCGGACAGCTAGTTAGTAATAAATAATAATAAGAGAACGTTTATAAATTGTTTATAACAACCATTTAAAATCCTTATTTAACCTAATTAAAAACGTTTAGACAATTAGAATAACGTGTGGCAGTTGAGACATACGCATTTGCATACGTGACTGTTGTTAGGAAATCGCAACAATGGATTTTGTCCATTTCTCAGTAAAATCGTATCGGCATGACGGATACCGTGCCAACTGCGGCGTCGTATTTCCGTATGCAGTCGCCACGGTGAAACAATTCAACGTTTATATTGATCTATCCATAAATGTCATGGCCAAATACAACATTTAGGGGGTAGTCACAGTGTGTGGTCGTGAGGATATGTGATCGTTTAGGCTACCGTTTAAATGTATCTGTTATTAATTGTATATCCACGCACACAGCAAATTACCGCATTTTGTTTCCAGTAGACTCGTAGATTTTGGGGTTATTTATTGCCTACAATATTTATTTCATTATCTTGTACGAACTAAAATTGTTTATTTAATTATTTATTTAGTTGCTAGAAGCATTTTTATTTGATTTTGACTAATTGTACGTATTGACTTAAGCGGCACTTACACGTTACTTAGAAGCGAATATAAGTAGTAGCTAAATACTAACTAGTAACTTTATATATGTCGAAATTAGTTTTCAAAATCTCTTCCAGTTAACTTCGGACACGGGAACGCTAGCAATTATGTAAAGAAATAACTGGTATACAGGTTATATACGAAATGACATAATAACATGAAAAGTGAATTAAAATATTAACCAATATTTTATATTTGTACACTAACCTGCAAATCCATTTTCCGTCCGAATCATAGCAGGGTTGACACACTTCCCGCCAACATTGCAGCGTTACATTTCCCAACGGATTGCAGCATATGCCAAAACATCTGTCACCAAGCCCTGTATTTCGGGGAATAAAATTAACATGATTTTATATTTATTACAGTTGAAACAGAACATAACAACAAGCATAACATCATACCTGTAGATTCCTAAAGGGGTAGACCGAGTAGTCTAGTATTCTTACACTTCACAAGTTATGTACCTACATATGTTATAGATAGGTCTCATGTAATAATGTAATAAGGGTGAGCCTATTGGCAGTTTTCGGGTATAAGCATAGACTCCTATAGTTAGTATTAGGAATTTAAAGTGAGAACATACATAAATATATTCACGACAGATTTCTTACAAGGTCGGTAGAGAAAACCGAATGCCAAATATTTCTACCAACCGGCCGTGCTTCTTCAACATTCATTATTCTCTACATACATGCACACCGGTTTCGGTGACTTTTGACTCTCTCATCAGGCGGTATCTGATCTAATTGATCGGATGAACTTATCAAGTTAGAAAAACACGATAATATAATACGACCCGGGTATTGAATCTAGGACTTATCGCTCAACACTCGAGAGTAGAGTTAATTGAAAAACATTTCTTAATTTATTTTATTAGAACAACAAAAATAGTCCTGAAAGCGGGAAATAGTAATCGGATAATTAGAATTGAGGAATCGACTAGTTATTAATCGTAATATGTATTATGTTTATTAATCGAATATTTATTACATTTTTAGGAGTTTTCTCACAAGATTGAAGTATGTAAGGGTAAATTTTTAAAATTTATTTTTCATTAACGATATAAAACCATAGGCTCGTCTGGACTATTTTAGAGCACCAGCAGTGTATATTTTGAAATTTACATTAACTCTGATACATCAGTTTAAAGCAATTGGCTTCAGCGAACATATTATCTTCTATATAAATAAAATGATACAGGTCTGCCGTTGTGCACGCATCAGAAAAACTACTGAATAAATTTTCATTTAGTCTTATGTTTGACTATTTTGACATTTGATTCTTATCTAAAAATATTATGTATTGCGATATCTACACTCGGTATAAAGTTACACGCACAGTGAAAAGAGTTTTATCTATTGTTTACAGATAAATCTTGTAAGCAACGTATATTTGCTTCCGATCTTTTTGATGTTTATTTTTCTATACATCAAATACATTATTAATGTAATAAGCCACGCAAACGAACTCACGGCTAGCAGCTCGTATTAAATGTCGTGATAATATTTCTGATAAGCGTCGCTACTTTGTATCTATATAAAGGAATTCTTTTATGTATGGGTAGGTGGCCAAGATTATTCATACCACGTTATGATTTTAACAAACATTGACTAATGATTCCTAATAAAATAGAAAACTCGAATATGCTCTGAGGTGACTGTGTGTATGGAGATTTTTTTAAGGAACGATGACAACAGAGGCTTTAAAACGTAACTAAGTGTAACATAGAAAGTTGTTACAAGGATCAATACAATAACAATAACATATTATCCAATCAATACAATAACATATTCAAATTTGAGTATATCACGGCGCATCAAATAAAGCCACTTTATGTGATCTGTGATCCGATCCGAAGTAAAATAAATATTATATATGCATAGTGTTAATACATTAGGTTCTTAAATATGAGTCTAGAAGGCAACAAATATTATGATCTCAGTCATTTTAAAAATGTATGAGTCATTTACGCTTATCGCTGCGACATGATGACAAATAAAAAATAAATAGTATCAACGACAACGCAGCATGTTGTCGCCGGTACACGCCCGTAGATATCATTAGTGTATGCCTTTACCTGGACATCTCACGCAGTAGGTACGCTGGTAGTTCGGGATATATCCGTCTGGGCATTCATCAATGTCGCCGTCACAAAAACCGCCTGGGCACCCGTCTAAAAATTTAATTATGCGAATAAATTTATCAATAGCCTTGTATTAATTTTGTTTATCATACGATTCTTCGTTTACACGCTGCTGGAATTTAATTGTATTTCAACCAAACAGATGTAAGGAGACGTTTGTTAGAAATAGTATTTTGTAATGTCTGTTGGTCATACCTTATTGCCATTTCGTTCAAAGGGAGGACAAAGGTGAAAAAAGAGGGTAGAGGTAATCGGTACACGCATGATACCGATGTGGTCGTGACAAATAGATACATAAAGCTTTTAAATTCTGGACTGCGTTTTAGTGAATTCAGCAAATCCTAATGTATTACGAATACCTATATATTGATCTATTAAATGATGTAAAACGTTTAGCGTAAGCATACGTGGGTATACTTTGCTACAATGTTTCTCCACAGAAATAAAGTGACCACAGACAGCACAAGTGTAATGCACTAGGTATATAAACAACACTTCAGAGTCCACATCTATTTTATCTTAGTTACTAAATAAATTAGATACTTTTTAATGACTACCAAAATACGACTAAACAGCAGACTATTCAGTATACCTATATGTATTAAAATAACTACTGATTTATATATTAGTGGTAAAATTAAATCTTTTGTGTCGATGCGCTCAGGGAAGTCCCCCTTTGGGAACATTCAATACAAATCCCCAGACATTCGTAGTGAAGCAGTATCTTAGAACCTACTTGAAGTGTGTTTGCTGAATATCATCTACATGTTATTCTACTATAAACATATACAAGATATTGAATATGAGTCTTGATCCTTACAAGTCCTTAAAACACTCTTCGTAAACAACATTAGTAAATATTTAAGACTAAATTAAGACGAGTTGTTAATTGATTGCAATGATTACAGATAGAATTCCAAATTTTCGGAACTAACATTTTACAAAATATATGTAATACAACATAGCGTGTTACCGTCGACGTCGTAGCTCGGTTGGGCACAAACGAACACAAATAAGCTGTACAATACAATCCAGCACGCCATATTCCACACTCGCATCCCTACATAATTACAACAAAGCCCGCCAGACAGTGTTTCGTGTTGATATGTTATAACAACAAGTTTAGTACTGGGTTCGTATTGATGCGAAAAACGCAAACTGATACGTTATCAAAGATCTGTTGCGCGTTCGCGATAAGCGGTTATCGTATTTCGACGTCGTTTCAAGCGCACAGAGGCAACAAATCAAAACCAACGTTGGTGACTAAACGTTGAGTAAATAACTTTGATTATATAAATTTAAAGTTTTATAACGTTCCAATTATAATATATCATCACGCAATATGTCTTACGGGATAGACAGAGTACTGAGTGTAAAATTTTTGTCCTTGCAGACCTGATATGCCGCTTCTATATTCATTACTCTTATACACGAGCGATATATTACAGTTTCCATGTCAATGTAACATTGAAGGTATCTAACTGTAGGCTAGCGAAAATAAAGTACACAAGACTGTATGGAAGTTATCTAAGTAGCGCATTTTATATCAAATTTAATTGTAACGACATATTTAACGTTGTTTACGAAGTTTTTGTTCTAGAATGACACAGTAATAAAAATAATAATGTGGTTGACTTTTTCTGTTTCAATAGAACCATTTTTAGGTCAAAATTAAAGCCTATTTGGTGGAAAAGTTCAATTACACGTGTCAGTTGCAAGAGGTCACGCCAAAGATTCTTTCTTATTGAGACCTGTTCGTGTATCAGTTTGATTTGATCTGAGTTAACGAGCATGGTTTAAAAGAATTAATTTTATAATTTCCGATGTCAGTAATTAAATAAAATAAAAAGTAGTAGTCGGTTTACGTTGAATTCAGTCATATTAGGGAGATGATGACTATACTAATATTGCGTCAAGATTTTTTTTTATATTTAGGTACTCAGTGATCGGCATGTGGTGTTGCTTTCCATCCCCAAGTCCAAAATTTTATTCCTGCTATCCACTTATGTCCTAACGAAGGTACCTACATAAGTATTTTTCAATCTTTATGATTTTTTCTCAGGCGTACAACGTTTGTCAATTTGTAATCCGTCGGTGTGATAGATTATTGCCTTAGTGTTTTCGTTCTGAGAAGAGGCGCCTGTCCTACACATTTACAAATGTCAAGTCGTGAGAAGTCAGGTGATGAAATTATAGTCGAAACGCAGTTTGACAGTTGTCTTGTTTGCAAAAATGTTTTAAGCTACTCCATTTACTCAACTTAAACCGAATAATTCTAAACCTATCAGCAGTCAGTCCTGCACTTAGACCGATTGATGCCGCAAACATCCAAAACATGTATTTTGATACTTTTACAATACATGTCTACAGCCGACAGTGGCCACTTACCATCAGGTGGGCCGCCTACTTGCTGGACTTGTCTCGATATAAAAAAACTATGAAAACATGTCTGTGATATGTTTGTGAATGAACATGCCGAAGACAGGGCGCGATGGCGCTCATTGAGGAACGCCTATGTCCAGCAGTAGACTGAGACAGGCTGATGGCGATGATGATGATGATGATGGTATTCTTAGTTGCTAATAATGTGTTTAATTTGAAATAAAGTAATAATATTACTCTAAAATAAGGAATAAATCAGTTGGAGCTGTCGTGCAGGTGCGCTCGTGTGCGGGTCCAGTTTCGCTCTAATTAATGCACATTTGGTAGTTTCTGAATTTGGAATTGTTTCCGGCGAGCTACAGCTGGCCTTCTGGGCTTTTAGACCATTACACAACTTGATATTAGCTAAATTTATGCTCACAACACTTATTATCAGTTGCATAGTATTTGCAACAGGGAATACCCAATTAAAAGGTTTCAAATGTTATCAACATTCAGTTCAACGATGTCAATTGATTTAAAATAGTAAATACATCAAGTGTTATCGTGAGATGATTGATATTTCACTTCTTGGCTTAGGTAATTATACGTATAAGATTGTCCACCATCTATCTATATGTTAGGACAGCATTTTTGATTACAATTAGTATTGGTAGATTTGGTTTGAATCCACTGTCCATGCGCATATCACTTATCAATTTAAGCACTTTAATTAAAAAGTTATTATTATTATCCTATCGTCACGTCAAATTCCTTACGGGGTAGCGATAGAGCATCGAAAATAAAAAGTGTAGTTCTCTCCTAACAAATCTGGTGAGATTTTTCAACAGTCATCACTTTTTTCATACACGCATGTTGGTTTCGGACACTTCTGACATCCCTTTGGTTTATCAAAATCGGTGATTGCTAGTTTTCCCGGGTATATACAACCTCCCACATTCACGTTGTAACATTAGGATCCTTGATATTCTTTTTTTAAAATACCTCAGGCTAGTCCTTATATCGTTTTTTATGCTAATCCGAATGAAATCGTTACAGCAAGTGAAGAAATTCGTGGCTAAGTAATATATCAGAAGATTTATACCCTAATTCACCTCGATAACGTTTAATGTCTATTACTTAATGGTTACAGCTGGCTCCTAAATCTGCTTTCCGAGGCACGGAAATGCTTAAAAAATATATTCCCAGTTAGAGATTTTTTTACGAAATACCTATGTATATAGTTTCCATATCTACGTACGTTTATGCTTTAATAACTACGCAACATCACGCCTGTAATCCCCGAAGGTGTAGGCAGACGAGTGTAGTAGTGCAGAGGATGGTGAGTCTATGCTGGAATAACTAAACATATAGATTAGTGGTCATTTTATTCATTTATTTACTCTTTATTGAACTCTGTTATTATTCAGTACTTATTATTAACAGTAGGAAAATTGCATATTTAGTATTTAACATTCTTTATTTGTAGTCAGTCATTGGAAATTGCGAAAAATTGTAGTATGTACTTTTAATGTGGTTTTTTATAAGCAAGTAAGTAGATAGTAATAGTTATACATTTAATTCGTTATTGTTAGACTTTTTAAAGTGGCTAAAGATACAGTAAAGTCTATATATATAATATTTGATAGGAAATACAGGTTATCCGCGTTCCGTTAACGTAAGCTGTTCTTTGTTACGTTAGAAGTATTTTTTATGTTATGTTCTCACAAGTATTTTTTATTTTAAGTAACTGTTTTATTCTCATATTAATGTTACATCTACAATAATTATTTTTAAAAGTACTACTGCGGATGCTCTAAATTTTATATCTTAGAACAGTGTGTTACATCGCGACATTACTTAAATATTCATTATGTACATATGTATTAACGTAGAAGGATGACACTTAATAGGTAATATCAGCTAAAGCTTCGCATATAAACAGATCTAATCCTTTATCGGAAAATGTTCATTATCCTGTTCCGTGTTGGCATACTGCTATGTAATATCTTCGTCCAAAGTCATGAGATGTGCTCATAATAGATAAGCCCGTTCGCCCGACTTTAGGCAAATGTTGTACCTCTAGCGCACAAGTTGTGTACTTATCTTTAAAGAAATTAGGATGTTGCTATCAGGCGTCTGGCACACACAACGCAACGCCGCGCCGTTCATAATCATCACAATGAATTTGGAATTCGGAATTACAGAATGTCTCACACAGACTCCACTGCTGTCCGTCGACAGTCTAGGAATTTAAGCATTCCGTACTTGTAATGTGCCATTAGTGCAGAGAGGAGAATTAAGAGAGTGTGGTGCCTAACGTCACTTTTGGAGCAAGATCAATAATAAAT